>BJKM01000510.1:22500-68033 GCA_015082035.1 Chaenogobius annularis | reverse complement strand
GAGTCTGTTTACTGGTTTTCAGAGTCTGTTTTCAGGTGGTTTAGAGTCTGTTTTCAGGTGGTTTAGAGTCTGTTTTCAGTCGTTTTCAGTGGTTTAGAGTCTGTTTTCGTGTGGTTTAGAGTCTGTTTTCAGGTGGTTTAGAGTCTGTTTTCAGGTGGTTTAGAGTCTGTTTTCAGGTGGTTTAGAGTCTGTTTTCAGGTGGTTTAGAGTCTGTTTTCAGGTGGTTTAGAGTCTGTTTTTGTCCGGATTATTCTGATTAATTGTTGCAGTCCTTTACAGATGCACTGTAAAACCGTCGAGGACCACTGTTTGGGAAGCACTGGTTCAGACAACAGCATGATGTACATTATAAAATATATTTAACACAAATAAATGTCACAAAGTACAGACATGCGGAAATATACACAAAGCCACACAGAATTACACAAAAAGTGTTTCGTATTTGGTCAATAACTGTGAATAAAAGTAAAATTGGAAAGTTTCTTCGCACAAATTAACACAAACATTGTATATTCTGGGAAAAGTAGTGAATTTTAGTTTATTTTTTCAACAAAACGTATAAAAATATCGTCAAAATGTCCTTTTTCGTTACAGTAAAATGACTCTCAGTACGTTATGGATTGGCAGTATACTTTCTTATATTTAACCTCACTTTACACCCTTTTGGTGATTCTGAAATGGCTTTTATACCGTTCGATATGTGATGTACACACAGTACATGCAAAACGAAGTACCTCTTTGCACAGGACATGGAGCAGAAGCGTTTGGTGCCTCGGAACTGACTCTCGGGCGCAAAGTTCTTACAGTATTCGCACTTCAGCACTGCACGGGACAAACAAAACAGAACGACAACATTTGAGCACATTCAGGGATTTACTGGGGTAACAAAGGCGATGCGACTTATCTGGAAACTGTAATTATGGCACATTCTCCTGGCTCTTTCGTACAGAGGTAAAGAGGATTCTGCTGTTGTTTTGAGCACTTTGCGTTGTACGACAAACAAAACAGAACGACAACATTTGAGTACATTCAGGGCTTTACTGGGGTAACAAAGGCGATGCGAGTTATCTGGAAACTGTAATTACGGCACATTCCCCCCGGCTCTTTCGCACAGAGGTAAAGACGGTGGATTCTGCTGTTGTTTCAAGCACTTTGCGTTGTACGACAAACAAAACAGAACGTCAACATTTGAGTACATTCAGGGCTTTACTGGGGTAACAAAGACGATGCGAGTTATCTGGAAACTGTAATAACGGCACATTCTCCTGGCTCTTTCGCACAGAGGTAAAGACGGTGGATTCTGCTGTTGTTTCAAGCACTTTGCGTTGTACGACAAACAAAACAGAACGACAACATTTGAGTACATTCAGGGCTTTACTGGGGTAACAAAGACGATGCGAGTTATCTGGAAACTGTAATAACGGCACATTCTCCTGGCTCTTTCGTACAGACAGAGGTAAAGAGGATTCTGCTATTGTTTTAAGCACTTTGCGTTGTACGGCCGAGATAAAATTGTTACGGTAACGTTTGCGACTTAAAAACTGCTTAATTGCAAATATTCAGAGTTAACAGTAACCACAGACAGGAGCGATTTCAATTCAATGTTTGATGTTTTATGAGGAGCTGAATCGGCCAACACGACAAAATAACACAACTTTACAAAACTGAATAAGTAGAAATCTTGTTCAGCTAAAGATGCGTCCTTGTATTTTGAGAATTTGACACAAAACGCACACAAAAACAGCTTTTTATAAACAAAAACTGTGGCAGTATTAATTCAAAATGTCCGAAAAATGATAAATAAGTTAAGATTTTCATGCATAATACACTTTCTTCATAAATATCCTCTCGAGAAGCCTTCAGTCACGATATTTCAACATTTATTCAGTTGATGACGTATTAAAAAGTCTCAATGTACAATAGAAATAATCGTTTGTGCTGAAATAATCGTTGGTTGCGGCCCTAATGATCAGATCAAATGACTAAAACTCACAGAATTTCCTTAAAAAAATAAAAAAAATAATACAAAAGTACTTGTCACTAGGTATTTACAAAAAACTCACAATTCACCCCCAAATCTTTTAAATCCCAGTTAAATAATGATTCGACTGATAAAACCTTTGTTTGACTAAAGACGCCGTCGACCCTAAACTCCAAAGCCGTGTGAAAGTGGGCGTTACCTGGGGCTGTAGTTTGTGACTGGTCGTTTTCAAGGCTGTCGGTCACAAGCTCCTCCCCCGAAGGGTCTTTGACTGGCCCACACACCTGTCAATCAAACACAACACAGTCATCAACTTCACTCAATAAAATATAATAATATAACTCACACCTGCAAATGAATAAATACTGGACAGATACTGTACGTTTAATGCCATACTGCGGAATGTTCCGGGCAAAGCAATAACCCACCAAATAAATGTAACCGTGCACCTTTAAAGGACACGTATTCTGCATTATTTGCCTCGTGATTGTCTTTAAACGTGCTCTTTAACCTCTGATTTGGCATCTCATGTTATAGAACGTAAAAAGATCTGTCAGTCGCAGGGATTTGGTGTTTCCATCTACTGGCGGCAGAGGGAATTACCATGCGGAAATAAACAAAACTAGCCTATTCCGGCGTGATTTGAGGCAGAAATGCTCTCACTGCACAGTTCATAAATCCAACCAAGATTTATCCACTTAAATCTAGACCAAAAAAATCTGATTTACCTTGTTTAAAGACATTTCTCCAAAATAAACACTAAATAAGTAAGATTTTTTTGTCTTATTTCAGGTATTCTTCACAAGTAAAATTCACTTACTTGCACTGGCAGACAATTTCACTTATTTCAAGGACATTTTTGACTAAAACAAGTATATTTTTTCCAGTTTAAAGAATGATCTCAGCCTTTTAGATTACAAATCTGGCAAATTGTGTTTTTGTGAGGCTCAGAGAAAGCGCAGAGAAGAGAAGCTTGTA
Organism: Chaenogobius annularis; assembly: GCA_015082035.1. Classification (NCBI taxonomy): domain Eukaryota; kingdom Metazoa; phylum Chordata; class Actinopteri; order Gobiiformes; family Gobiidae; genus Chaenogobius; species Chaenogobius annularis. The sequence goes on along the minus strand of BJKM01000510.1, from coordinate 65,074 downwards.
AACAGGACGAATGAAAAAAACAAAAACAAAAAAACAACACGTTTTTTGGTGAGGGAACAATGTTACAGCACAGTAAAAGTTAATTTTGCATAAGATGTGTTGTTAAAACGTAAGCATCACTCACAGGGAAAGGCTCCGCCCCCTCCTGGATGACAAAGCCTTCGATGAGGTGCGTGAGGATGTTGGGTTTGACCACGGCCTGAGGTGGAGGGCCGCGCTCCGATTGGCTACAGCCGCGAGACACCGACAGGACCGGGGTGACGGAGGGGGGCCGAGGGGGGGAGGCGGGGCCTGAGGAGGGACGAAGAACGCAGAAACATGACTGTAGGTACGACAGGAAAACTCTTTCAAAAAGGTTTTTTGTCATTCCGGTGGATTTTTCACCAAAACGGAACCATTTAGAGAATAAACAATTGTCAGGACTTTTTCTGGGGTAAATACTGTATAAAGAGGAGTAAAGCTGCTGTTGGATGATTTGTGGGGTCTTAACTTAAATAATAAATGCTGGAAACAACAATATTTTTGGGGCTCACGATAAACCCACACACTTAAGGTTTTATAAAATATGTTTTGTAGTACAACAAGACTTATTAAGTTTAATGACTAATTATAGAAACAAATAACAAACTGCTCAGGTGTTTAATAGTGTGGTTTATTCTTTTTTTTTTTAACAATAATGTACGTTTAGATTTTTTTTTTAAATAATCCTGCTCCTGGGTTTTCGTTTCAGCGACATAAAACAATTTTAATAATATTGTTTATCGCGATGTTTTTGGTTGCATAGTCTTGACAACTCACTAAATATAATTTAAAAAATCACAAATAAATGTAAAAAGGCGTCATTCCTATAAAAATTGTTTTTTTAATTCATTTTATGCTTGCTTATGTTCTAAATGTTTTAATCTGATCCTGAATTGTCCCAGAAACTTTTATTTGACTGAAAATAATCTTCTGATCGTTGCCAAAAGTGAATAAATGAAGAGAAATTAGATTTTTAAATGAATATGTATAATATAAAAATGAAAATAAAATACAAAATATTGACGAGGAATTGGTGTCAACTTTAATCCACATACAGACGACGGGTAAGTAGTAGTAGTAGTAGTAGTAGTAGTAGTAGTCATAGTAGTAGTAATAGTAGTAGTACAGACCTGTTTCCTTCTGATTGGTTTGCAGTGCAGAGTTGTGGTCTCTGATTGGCTGAAGTCGTGGAGGCGAGGGTCCGTCTTCATCGTGGGCCGAATTAGAGTCTGATTTTCTTTTGAGGGAATTGGCCGACTGCTTTCCCTAAAATAAAAGCGGTTTGAGGGAAAAAAAATAAAAAATGCAATATTAATGCTCCAAGAAGGCAAACAAAACCAAATGAAACTGGTTTGTTTGTGTCTGGAAGCGTCGGGGGCAGCGGGTGTGACGTGCGGGCCGCAGACGGTTGCTGTGTAAATATTGAATCTAACAGTGGCAAAAATGTGCCTATTTCAACACTGACCGAGTCTAATAAACACAGAACCACGAGTGTGTGCGACAAGTCAAGGGAGAAATGATGTGCGCGCTTCATGTGTTCTGTGCAACGTGCTCTTTTCCTGATATATTCACTGGAAATACTATTTACTGCTGGGAATAACAGTAGTAGTAGAATATTGTAAAAAAAACTACTGTCATGTAAAAAAAAAAAAAAAAAAAAGGTCTTGTGAGCACGAGGAGTGAGTTAGAAAAATAAAAACACCTTCTTTTTTATGTCTCATTTTTGTTTTTTTTCTCTCTTTTTTTGTGTGTGTGTATTTTTTTTTTTATGTTGTTATTGTTTGTTTGTCTCACTAAAAAGCAAAAATATTTTACAAAAACCAACCCCCTTTTTAGCGAGAACATTTGCGATAACAATACTGTATATTACGAGATATAATTGATGTTCGTACAAATATTACAAATGCCACAGTTTAGTATTTTGGATATTTAAGTGATTTTTTAGAAGTGATGACTTTTCTCGGCGTTAGCGTTCACAATCTGTCCTCACTTCACAAACTCAGCCTCAAGTGCACAGACTTATATCACAATATTCTACATTTTATATTGCCCTGAAAGCAAAGCACGATATTTCATGAACGAAGTGACGTGGCCCAGCTCCAGGTGTTGCAGATTTATGACTTTTATAAGACAATATACTGTGTAATAAACGTTGTGGAGCTGCAACGAGTCATTGCAATAACAGTAACTAGTCGACTATAAAAGAATAATTGTAGTCGTATTTTGATCATCGTGAACTGGACAATACAGAATCGGCTAAATGAAAATGACAATATAATGATAATATACTTTACTCGTAAATATTCTCTATCTAGAAGCCTTCAGTTTCCATATTTAAACTTTTATTTGGTTGATAATGTATTAAAATATTCTCAACGTACAATAGAAATAATAGCTTGACTCGTCGAATACTAAAATAGCCGTTAGTCGCAGCCTTAACAACAGCTTCTTATAAACAGTGCAGAGCCAAAGAGCGTTACCTGAGGGCCGTGGCTTCTCGCTGACTCGCCGTTGGTCACTGCGCGCTGCTCGTCCTTCGCCCCCGACAACCGCGACGAGGGAGGAGCGCTGCACTTCTGCGACGGCGGGGCGGGACTCGGGGCGGCGTGTCCGTTCTGCGCCGCGCTCTGATTGGTCTGCGGGTGCACCTGCGACACCTGGGCCGGCGGCGGCGCCTCTTTTTGCGCGTGCAGCGCCTTCAGCCCCGCGCCCCGTCCCGCCGCGCCGCTCTCCCTGGACGCTATGGACGCCACCATGGTCAAAAGGCTGGACGAGCTGCTCAGAACCGGCGTCCCGTCTGGGCAGCTGCTCCGGGCCAGAGCCAAGGCCTGGGTGTTGCCTAAAGTGCTGGGTCGCGCGCCTACGATCTGGACCGGGATGTGCGGCGTCTGGTGGGAGGAGGAGGAGCTTGTGGAGGTGGGCGGCGCCGGCAGGATCGGAGGAGGGTTTCGGGAGGGCAGCTGCAGCGGGAGTCTGAGGCCCTGGAGGGTTTTGGGTTGGATCGGGACGGGGCCGTTGCCGGATTTGTCCGAACCCAACGCGCCTTTCTGCAGCGGCTGACGGGAGTGGAGCTGAGCGGAGAGAAGGTGCGGCCCGTCGCCTGCGGAAACACATGTTCGAACCCGTCAATCAATGTTTTGTGAGAACGTTCAAGAAAATTGTGTTTGTGTTTAGTGAAAATAATAAAGCACGGCTCTCTTTTTGTACATATATATCTATAAATACACAACTTTTATATGTTTCTTGAGTCATTTCGGGGTAATTCCTGCTCTGTCTGGGTCATAAACGCTCCTCTTGCAGCTTAGTCCAGTCCAGATAACAATTATTTAAACACTAAATTAGTTGAGTTGATGATTAATCGATTAATAACTTGTTTCAGCCCCACACTGGTCTTTTAGAGTGCATTTCTGGACACTTGAAGTCGGTTTAAGAGCTGCAAGATATATCGCAAATACATTTGCACTAACCAAAGATACAACCAAGATACATTTCCGACCACATTTGTACGGATCTAAACTAGGGCGTTAACCGTTTTTTTATGCAGGAAATGATGTCAGGCTTTGAGACGTAGTAATTGCGTCCGTTCAGATTGCGACTGCGACTGCGGTTGCGGTTGCGGTTGCATCCCCGACGCCGGCCCGAACGCCGCACGCTTGTGAGTGCTGTACCCGACTTCTCCGCACCGAGGGAGCTCTTCTGCAGCGGCTGCACCACCAGCGTCTGCGCGTTCACCGCCGGTTTGATGGTGGCCTTGTACCCGTGCGTCTGCGAGCTGGAGGTCTGCACCAGGATGTGGGCCGCGGCGGGGGCGGACGAGGCGAGGGTCCGGGGCCCGTGGAGCAGCAGCTGGGACAGGGGGATGGACGAGGCGGACGACGACGACGACGACGACGAGCCTGCGGAGGAGGAAGAGGAGGACGCCGTCTGGGCTTTGAGGCTGTTGGGGGCCGGGTACGTGGGGATCTTTATGTGCGACTGGACGGGTTTGGACGGGGACTGCGGCGTCGGCTGGTGGGACGGCGGCACCAGCGAGAACGGGGCTGGAAGAAGAAAGGCAGAGGTGCAAATTCAACTCAAACAACATATGCACAATGGCCAAAAATAACCCCAGGACTCAACTTGAAAATAGACACGTTTAGAAAACAACGGACAAAATGGGACAATTATTATGAACTTAATATGCATTCATTATTTTTGTTTTCCCCCTTATTTTGTACTTTTATTCTTTTACTTAACTTATGTTCTCCTTGGTCTTGCTCGTTCTTTGTGTTTTTGTTTTTAAAAAATAGTTTTTCCTGTGTTTATTTTTTTTTTAATAAAATAAAATTAAATACGGTACAATAAAATTTAATTTAATTTAATTAAATTAATTTTTTTTGTATTTATTTATTTATTTATTTATTTATTTTTATTTTACAGACTCAGATTTCAAATTGTGCAGCGGTTTAAAAAAAAAAAACAGAATACATTGCCCATTTGTTATTAGCAACAAGCATTCTGGAAAAAATGACACAAACAATTCCCAAATATCAATGTGATTTTATGAATTTAAGTTCAACCTAACATTCTATTATTTTTTTAATAGAATGTCAGTTTGAGGCTGCCAAAACTAAAAATGTCCCTATAAATAAGAGCTAAAGTTCATGTCTCACCAGAGTCTCCTCTTTCCGGCGCCTCAGTTTTGACCCCCACAGCCTTTGGAGCACTTCGAATGGCTAAATTCTGGGCCTGAAATGAAGACAAAAATGTAAAAAATGACATGTAGTTATTATTCCACCAGACGCATTCTCAAACGTAACATTTTCTCATCATTCTTTCCTCACCTGCTCATTATCCTGCGCGCCGCCGGATGCGTTGACTTCCTGGTTCTGTTGCTGCTGCGGCGGCGGCGGTTGCTGGGTGACGGTCGCGACAGCCGCGGTTGCCGTGGAGCTGGGCATGAAGATGAGCTGAGGAGAGATGGGCGCGCGCAGCGACCTGTTCACCTGGAACACAGGACGGCAAACTCAGGGCCGAGGGGAGGAAGGGGAGGAGTTACATCGTCAATCTGCCAGCCAATCAACGCAGATAAAACCGTCGATGCAGATCATATTTTGTGTCGAGACCCGCGTGGAGTGTTTTGTTGATTAGGAGGTTTAGGACGTCTTGGGCGCCTTACGAACAAAGACACGACCTGACGAAGCGATGACACGTAACGGAAAGAAGCGTTGTGCTGGAAGGGCGGGCCGCCGACCGCCACAGAGCCGCCGCAGAGCCGCAGCAGAGGCCAGTTTGTGCAGCCACTGCTGACCGTCACTATAGCGACCGCCCCGCTCCTTCGGCCATGTGTTGTAGAATTCAAAATGACACAGAGACTGGACTGACGGCGGTTTGAAGACGTTAAAATGGCTCTGTTTCCGGCGAGTGAAAGCTAACGCCGCGCGCCCGTTTCTAACCGTCTGCATCGATCTCTCGCCCCCCCCGGTGGCGTCTGTGCTCAGTGCGGCGACAGTCTCGTGCTGCTCGGGGACCACTCGTCTCCGGGGCAGCACTCAGCCCCCATCAGCGGCTGAGTCAGGACCCCTGCGCTACTCATCACTGCACAGAATCGATGGCGAACCCGCGTATCGCACTCAATGAACGCAGACGGAACCGTTCGATACCGACTGCAGTGGGTCGGGCCGCGAGGTTGGAGGTCCTACAGTTAGTAAACGTGATCAAGACGCGGATAAAGCGCTGCGATTGGGTCAAAGACAAATGAAGTCCTCAAAGTCCTAAAATGAAGGCGTTGTAAAGACTCACCCTCAGGTACATCTGCCCCTGTCCTCCGGCGGCGCCGCTGAACAGCACCGATTGGCTGATGGTCGACGTCGCCGAGGCATTGATCGGTCGGCTGCTGCTGGGGGCGGAGCTGGATCCGGACGTGGCGCTGGCCTAAAAGCAAAACGGTCAAACGTGACTGTGTTAGACGGGTTTGGAGCGGTCTTGGTTTGGGAAATGGAGAGCTAAACGTGAGATGTTCTGGAGGATGGACGTACAGATGTGGTGCTGGTGGTCTGAGTGGTGGTCTGAGCGGAGCTGCTGCCGGACGGACTCGACTGTCGACTCGCGGCTAATGTCGCCTGGAGGGGAAATTATAACCCATTTAGTTTCAAAATGACATGTTTTTAGTATGTTATTATTCTTGTATGTGACTGTATCCTGTCTGAAGTATAAGCCACTCCCCCTCAGTCCTCCAGGCCGAGCCCAGTTTGACAGCTCGTTTGGGCTGTGGGCGGAGTTTAGTCCCACATTAAAGTATATGTGCAGTTACATTTAGACTGGCCCTGGCCCACACATCGCTTTAGAATGTATCTTCATGGAATGCACTGGATTTGGATGTCAGACGTTTATGAACAGGAAACATCAGCTTTATTGAGCTCCTCTCAACGTGGAGGAGCAGCGTCTCTACCACGAGCTCCCCCAGTGTGACTGAGCTCCTTACCCTTTCACTAAGGTACCGTTCAGCCCCCACATGGGTGAGGGGACGCAGAGTTGATTGGTAAATTGAGAGCTTTGCCTTTGGACTTACAATGCAGCGACCGCATCACCACAGACGCTGCACCTTTCCCTCACTCTGAACAAGACCCCGAGATGAACTCCTCCACAACATGTGGGCTCAACATGTACGTTAGCATCAGCGGAAATACGATGGCTTGTCACCAGGTACAGAGCGTTTGCTGAGACATTATTTTTTTCCCTTCATATATGCTTTTTGCCATTTAGTTTTCACTTGAGTCTGAGTTCACGCTTGTCCAATCATCTCGCTCAGAAGCATTCAGAGCGCGCTCAGGGTCCACATTGGATCACTTAAACAGGTCGGGTTACTTAAGACAGTGGAGACACTTCCAGACCGCGCTCCAAAGTGAACTCTTTATTGCCTCAGTAGGAAAATATGTTGCATTTCACCAATCCTTCCTCCACAAAGAGCTTTGTTTTGCCATTTCACGTAATAAATCAGCATGAAGGATGTCACAAAGTATATTTAGTATATTTATATAATCCGCTTCACCTTAACCTGCTGCACGGCCGCCAGGTTCTGCAGCTGGGCGTTGTTGATCTGCTGCTGGAGCATGAGCTGCTGGAAATACTGCGCAGCGTTGGGCTGTCGCTGTAACGCCTGCAGAGCCTGAGGAGGAATAAGAAACAGTTATTACACATTTTATTACACGTGAGTCGCTGTAACGCCTGCAGAGCTTGAGGAGGAATAAGAAACAGTTATTACACATGTTATTACACGTGATTCGCTGTAACGCCTGCAGAGCCTGAGGAGGAATAAGAAACAGTTATTACACATGTTATTACACGTGAGTCGCTGTAACGCCTGCAGAGCTTGAGGAGGAATGAGAAACAGTTATTACACATGTTATTACACGTGATTCGCTGTAACGCCTGCAGAGCCTGAGGAGGAATAAGAAACAGTTATTACACATGTTATTACACGTGATTCGCTGTAACGCCTGCAGAGCCTGAGGAGAAATAAGAAACAATTATTACACATGAGTTATTACACATGAGCTATTACACATGAGTCGCTGTAACGGCCGGAGAACAATGTACAGAGCCTGAAAACGATAGAGAAAAATAGTGTGTGTGTGCGAGTGTGTCTGTGTGTGTGTGTGTCTGTGTGTGTGCGTCTGCGCGTGCGTGTCTGTGTTCATCTGTGTGTGTGTGTGTGTGTGTCTATGTGTGTGTGTGTGCGTGCGTGTCTGTGTGTGTGTCTGTGCGTGCGTATGTCTGTGTGCGCGCGTGTGTGTGTGTGTATGTGCTGCGTGTGTGTCTGTGCGTGTCTGTGTGCATCTGTGTGTGTGTGTGCTGTGTGTGTCTGTGTGTGTGTGTGTGCATCTGTGTGTGTGTGCGTGTGTGCGTCTGTGTGTGTGCATCTGTGTGTGTGCGTGTGTGCGTCTGTGTGTGTGTGTGTGTGTGCGTGTCTGTGTGTGCGTGTCTGTGTGCGTGTGTGTCTGTGTGTGTGCGTGTCAGTGTGTGTGTGTGCGTGTGTGTGTGTGTGCGTGTGTGTGCTGTGTGTGTGTGTTCTGTGTGTGTGTGTCTGTGTGTGTGTCTGTGTCTGTGTGTGCGTCTGTGGTGTGTGTCTGTGTGTCTGTGCGTGCGTATGTCTGTGTGTGTGTGCGTCTGTGTGTGTGCGTGTCTGTGTGTGTGCATCTGTGTGTGTGCGTCTGTGTGTGTGTGTGCGCGTGTCTGTGTGTGTGTCTGTGTGTGTGTGTGTGTGTGTGTGCATCTGTGTGTGTGTGTGTGTGTGTCTCTGTGTGTGTGTCTGTGCGTGTCTCTGTGTGTGTGTGCATCTGTGTGTGTGTGTGCGTGTGCGTGTCCATAAGAGCCACAGAGCTGACAGTGCAGGATAGAAGTATTCATCACTGTGAGTGAGTCAGTTTGAAGGATGAGCTGCCACGCGACCACAAACGGAGCATCAAATCATAAGAAACGTCAGAATGAGGACTACGAGGTCAAAGGTTAGTTTGAAGACCCCGTTTAAAGTCCCTCTGATAGGTCGGACGACTCGCTGAACCAAAATGCAGTTAAGATTTATGTATAAAATTCTAAAAACGTTATTCCAGAATAGCTAATTTTTTAGGTTTATAATTGCACTTCCTGTTTGTAAAATAATGTAAACAAACACTGGGCAAAATCCCATAAAAAAAAAGAATATTAATTTGACAAATAAAATATATGAGAGCACATTTATTTAGTTGAATTAAAGTTTAGACAGTCAAAAAAGAAGTTTACTTAGTGTAAATTCTGCATAAACTTTGACTGGAATGAGTGTCCCTGGTGTGATGTCACTTCCTGTCATTTTTTACATATTTTTCAATGGTTTTTTTCCACAAATACCTGCTCGATCGGTGTAAAACTATGTTTCTGTTACTCTAACATAGTGGCACCATTACTTTAGTATCCCAAAGGTTTGTTGGATTATGTGGTCTAATGTTTGTGTTTTTAAGCCTTTTACAGAAACGTGCTTGGAAACTTTCAAGAGCTTTTTGATATTGCAGTGTCACAATATTGCAAATAATACATCCCCATCATCAAATAAGGGTTTTTTTGTGATATTTCTGCACTTTTGTGATTAATTTGACGAACATTTTACATTTGTTTCATCATCAATCTTCAACTAATATGTTTAAAATACGTTTAAGAGGCATTTCTGCAGGATTAACAGAATATGCACCGACGATTGTTGATGAGACACACAAACGTCCAAAGAAAAGAGCGACAATGCCAGAGTAATAGCTCATCGTGCAGGGATGTGACCGAGGGAGGCGCGTTCGAGTGGGAGCGCTCCTGTCTGTCGGCCCCTGATGTACGAGCTGCGCCTGGCAGTGTAATAAGTATGAGCTGAAGGAGCAGCGTGAGCGAGCGAGGGGCCGACAGAGACAGACGGCTCCTGTAGATCCAAAAGCCGCACGAGAACCTACAACACTGTCAGCGGAACTGTCGGGGTTAAACCAGGCTCGTGTGGAAGTATTAAGCAAGACGAGTGTCAGTTCTTATGCGTTTGAAAGACCGTTTGTGATATGTTGATAGTGAGATATAAGTGGGTCAAGCTGTGAATATCAGACCGTAAATGTTCTGTGGATACCGAGAATTAAAGGACACATATTGTGCTAATTGTACTCTTTACGTTGTTATATCGATGCTTCTCGTCAGTTGTGTTGTCGTGTTTCGCTTCGCTCACACTTGTTTCGTTCTTCTTGTTCACGAGCTTGTGAATTCTCAGCCTCACAAAAACACTTGGTTCCAAAAAGACCAGCTTTGTGACGACAAAAGGTAGAGATCTGGAGGGCTCAAGTGCGGTTTTTAAGTCCTTAAATCGTCACCGGACTCGTTCTGCGCATTTCGGCCGTCACACTGCGTTCATACATTTGAATGCGTGGATTATGATGTCAGGGGCAAGCTAGCTTTTGTGTTTTTCACAATGGTAATTTCCTCCACTGCCAGTAGATGGCACTCAAGAGCATGTTTAAAGGCCAATAACAACGCAAAAGATAATGCATAGTTTGTGTCCTAAACGCATACAAACCAGACAGAAAAAAACTAACAAACTGTAAATTGCTTTTCTTTTTTTTTTTAATAATAAGAAAATAAATCCTAAAACAGTCTGACGTAAAGACGCCCGTGCAGTACCGACCCTCACCTGTACGGCCTGTCTCTCATACAGGCTCATGGAGTTCATGGCGGAGGGGCGGGAGCTTGTGCCTGACGCTGCGCTCCCATTGGTTGGGGCCCGCTGCTGGTCCCCATCCGTCTCCATGGCTGCGTAGGAGAGAGAGAGAGAGGCCAAAGGTCACACTGAGGGTTCAAATGTGGGCGTGGTCAGCGTCAGGAAACAACAACAACAACAATAAGAGCAGCAGCCGATACGTGACTGTAGATGATGTCGATGGTCCTGAAGATGACACGCCCGGGTAAATACGGCGATGTGGAAATGTGCAGCGTTGCATTGTGGGAGGATAATAAAAGATTACGTTACTCGCCGTCACGCCCACGCCCATCTCAAACGAGTACCACTAACTACAGACAGACTCCAGCCCACTCCACGGCCTCCAACGGCATCAATCACGCGCAATTACGCACGGTATCATTTACCCAAACAAACCGTGTAACCGGCCTTGTCCTTTTGCACACGTCACGTTTTTAGTTTATTCGAGTAACTCCTCATTTTCATGCGCGCAACAGTGAGAATAAACCTGATTTCAAGTTCGTTTCTTGCCGTGTTTTTCTTGATAAACCTTGTTCAAAGTTTGACGCTTTAATAACGCGAGTATGAAAGTTTACTGCATCGTTTTTTTTTATGACTCAAAATGCAGCAAACGCTTTGGAGGGTTTCCATGGCAGCTGTTTGACCTAGATAAGAGACACCGGCCCACACGCGGTTATTAGGGCCTTAACGACTATAAAAGGCTTTTGTTACGCTGATATTATCTGATTAAGTCAATATAAGCGTTTTGTGCGGTTTCAATGATCAAGATGTTCAGCAAAAACATCTCTTCTTTTTTGTTAATGATTCTTTTTACACTGTAATTTGTGAGGAAACCGTGTCCAAATCATTCCCATTGCGTGTCGATAAAGTTTGTCTAAAAGGGACAGTTTCAGAGCAAAAAGACAGTTAAAAAATATACACACAAAAAACCAATTTGGTCAACAACAACAACAACAACAAAAACAACAAAAAATCTTGTTCAGCTCAGGGTCAGCAACCTGCTCGTCTCCATGGAGATGTGTTGCATTGCCTTGAATTTTCCATTTAATTTCAGAAGCGTTTACTCAAAAATGGACCTCAACATGATCGTTTATGGCAATATTTTCTGTTGCATTAGATCGTGTTTTCTTCTAATAATTACAGGTCTAATCGTGTTGAACATTAAGCTTGGACCTAAATGAATTCCTTTCCCTGTATGAGGCTTTTCCTTTATTATTGCTCCAGTATTTGGGCCACAGAAACCCGATCTCTCTGCGCTGGAAGAACCGCACATTTGCCTCGATCCCTTTAAACCCTCTGCTCCAGTTTTCCGCTTCGGGACGTGTTTTTTTTCTTTTTTGTGTCCTTTTATTATTGTTACGCGCTAATCTTAAATCAGAATCTCCGCAGTGGGTCATTATCATGAGGGCTCCTCCTCCTCCGTGCGCCGCGTCTGGAGCGAGCAGCGCCGAGGCTCCCATCCCATCCTCCCCGGCTTTACCCTCGCCTCCCCCGGCCTACTAACCTCACAAACCCGCCTCTAATACGGACCCCGGTATTAGCCTGTTAGCATTAGCCACATCCCCCCCTTTAGCCCCTTTTAGCAGCAGCGGATCCGTGGATGTGCGACAATAAAGGCTAGAGAGGCCATTGCCATGGTAACCTGTGGCTGATGTCGCCTTCAGCGGCCATTTTGGGAATGTAAAGTCATAAACTAACAGAAAATGAGTTTTTAATTGAAACATTCTGTTAAATACTTTGATGTTTGGATTGTGTTTATATTTGCGCAGGACTGGACCAGCCGCAGGGAACGGAAGCCCCCCTGACACTACTTCAGCCTATTTCAATGTGAATACAAACTATTTTGTACTTTCACAATTGTAATAAAAAAAACCTCAATCTGGGCCAGATTATTCTAGAGATTATTTATGGTTAAAGTGTGTTACTAACAAAAATCATAAATAGTTTAATCTTTTGATGTTATGGTTTAATAATGCCACTATCGTTGTTATTTAAAAACTTTTTAAAAATTCATTTTAGAGTTTGTGTAGTCCAGATAACGATTACGGATATACCTACAATGATTTTTTTTTTAGTCAGTTAATGGTTGCAGATTTACAATTTTGTTAGTAATTATATTTTGCATAGTTATAAGCATGAAGTTTAGGCGGGAGATATATATATATATATATTTAAAATAACATCACAATCGTTTTGGAGATGTGCAGAATTTATATATTGATTTTGTCTGAAACTATTTAAAAGGATTTTGATAACTAAAGGTGTATCACTGGTATAAGTGATATTTCTGCACATTTGTGCTAAATGTCATGATACATCACGTTTTGTAATACTTGAACTTTAAAACTACATTTAGCACATTCCTGATGCATCATGAAATTATTGTCTGAATATTGTTGAGATATTAATATATAATAATATATTAATAATGAGATAGCCTACACATTTTAGTTAATATGGCAACAACTAGCATCAACATAATAATTATCTCTAAATATTGTTTAATTCTGCATTAAAAAATAAACCAGTGCAATATTTTTCAGATGAATGATAATAATTCAGGGGACAATGTCCCTAGAATAATAGAACCACAGAATAATGCTTTTCTATTTTCTATTACACTCACAAGATGGCCGCTGCATTTGCCACGGCAACAGAATCCCAGTTCTCTCTAGCCGTTATTACATCCATCAAGCTCCATGCTAACACCGAGGGCTGCTCCGAGCTCTTACCGACACTGGGGCTCCTCTCCTCGGGCAGCGGCGGTCCGGTTGCTCCCTCCCCACGGTTCCGCCTCCACTCGGGTCTCGGTGCCGCGGGACGAGGGCCTGGTGCGGCGGAGGTTTAGCTCCACGGGACGGACCGGAGCAGAAGCGGCGAGTGCTTCAGTGTTTTGCATAAATCTGCAGCTGATGTTGTGTGTCAGAGGTAAACGCCCCCTTGTGGTGAGCTGCCTTTTCCGGCGCGACGGGATGACGAGTGCCCCGTCCATCTGACCATCTGACCATTGCCCCGTCCATCTGACCATCTGACCAAAGCCCCGTCCATCTGATCATTGCCCCGTCCATCTGACCACTGCCCCGTCCATCTGACCATCTCACCACTGCCTCGTCCATCTGACCAGTGCCCCGACCAACTGACCACTGCCCCGTCCATCTGACCATCTGACCACTGCCCCATCCATCTGATCATCTGACCAGCCCCATCCAGCTGACCATCTGACCAAAACCCGTCCATCTGACCATCTGACCAAAACCCGTCCATCTGACCATCTGACCAAAACCCGTCCATCTGACCACTGCCCCGTCCATCTGACCACTACCCCGTCCATTTGACCATCTGGCCACTGCCCCGTCCATCTGACCATCTCACCACTGCCCTGACCATCTGAACATCTGATCAATGCCTCAAAAATATAGTAATATGATATAAAATAATGCCACAACTGGGTCAGGTCAGCCAGGGACTTTGGCACTGCAGTGACCTACATTTCTACTGGAGAAAACATAGTTTAAAGTGCCCATGACATGTTTTTACAATTTTCATATTTTGACTTTATTTGGTGTATTTATACCTGTTGTACGTATAAATTATAGTTTTACACCCATCGAGCAGGTGTTTGTGGAGAAAATGTTGAATAATCTGTAGAAAATGACAGGAAGTGACATCACAGCAGGGACACTTGTTCCAGTCAAAGTTTATGCAGAATTTACACTAAAGAAACAACTTTTTTGATTCTCTAAACATGAATTCAACAAAATAAAGTCGCTCTCATGTATTTTTAGTTGTTGAATTTTTAAAATGGTAACTTTTTAGATGAGTTTTAGCCCAGTGTGATGTCATAAATTACAAACAGGAAGTGAAATTATAAACCTAAATAATGTGCTATTCTGTGATAACGTTTTCATATTTAGCAAACATTTTAAATATATTTATCTTATCTTAATGAGTCGTCCGACCTGTAGGGGGCACTTTAATGAAAAAAGGACCTGTTTTCCACACCAGTGTTCATCAAAGCTCTTTCACAGCCGGTTCCTGATTGGTTCAAAGTTAACATTTAAAAGTGACATATTAAGCCACGTCGACATAAATTAACTTGAAATGAAGCTTGTTCGACGTTTGAATAATCCCGCCTACATCCTTGTACGTAGCTGTGATTATTTGAAGAAAAAAAAATGTAGACTCAGAGTGACGTACATACATTCTATAAAGATAAAAACATATAAATGACAATCCTCACTGCGAAGGGGCGGAGCTTCTCAGTTCTGCAGTTGTGAACAGGAAAGTCGATGGACCTGTTTCTGTTCTGTCGTTTTGGATCAATATTGCGGTTTACAATAAACACAATGTAAAGTAATGATTGACTTACAGTATGTTGTAGTTCAGTTATAGCCTCCTGAAATAAGCATGCGTCTCCTTTAATGTCTCCTTTAATGTCTCCCTTAATGTCTCCTTTAATGTCTCCTTTAATGTCTCCTTTAATGTCTCCTTTACTTAAAACATAAGGTCGAAAATATGAGTATTAATCAATCAATCAAAAGTGTATTTGTAGAGCAGAGTTCAGACTTAAGTAAGCCAAAGTGCTTCACAAAAGTAAAAACATATTAAAATCACAATATAACGTCAAATTAACAAAACAAAAAATGTATTTTAAGCTGAAAAGGGAGAATGCTCTTCTTTCTGCTCCTTTTCATTCATTCTTTGTCACTGTCGCTCATTGATCATTTACCCTATGTTATTAAAACAATATATAATAATAATAATAATAATAATGATAATAATACTAATAAACTAATACTAATCCTGGCGTGGGTGCTCGACGGCGAGCGCCTAGTGGGGGCCCGGCCGGGTGCAACCCAAACGAGTGACGTGGGGCCGTCCTCCCGTGGACCCACCACCTGCAGGAGGATCCGTAAGGGGCTGGTGCGGAGGGATCTGGGCGGCAGTCGACGGCCTCGACGACCGGATCCCCGGACGCAGAGACTAACTCTGGGGACATGGAACGTCACCTCGCTGGGGGGGAAAGAGCCTGAGCTTGTGCGGGAGGTTGAACGGTTCCGACTAGATATAGAATATATCGGCCTCACCTCCACGCACACAGTTTGGGCACTGGAACCCATCCTCTTGAGAGGGGCTGGACGCTCCACTTCTCTGGGTGTTGCCTGCGGGAGAGGCGGCGGGCTGGCGTGGCTTGCTTATTGCCCACAGCTCAGCCGCCATGTGTTGGAGTTTACCCCAGTGAACGAGAGGGTCGCGTCCCTACGCCTTCGGGTTGGGGACAGATCTCTCACCTGTGGTGTCGGCCTACGGGCCGAACAACGTGCTGAGTACCCGGCCGCCTTCTTGGAGTCCCTGGGAGGGGTACTGGACAGTGCACCGACCGGGGACTCCGTTCTGTTCTACTGGGGGACTGGGGGACAACGCCCACGTGGGCAACAACAGTGACACCTGGAGGGGGTGATTGGGAAGAACGGCCTCCCCGATCTGAACCCGAGCGGTGTTCAGTTGTTGGACTTCTGTGCTAGTCACGGACTGTCCATAACGAACACCATGTTCAAGCACAAGGGTGTCCACCAGTGCACGTGGCACCAGGACACCTTAGGCCGGAGGTCAATGATCGACTTTATTGTCGTGTCATCTGACCTCCGGCCGCGTGTCTTGGATACTCGGGTGAAGAGAGGGCGGAGCTGTCAACCGACCCACCACCTGGTGGTGAGTTGGATCCGCTGGCGGCGGAGGAAGCCGGACAGACTTGGCAGGCCCAAGCGTAAAGTGAGGGTCTGTTGGGAACGTCTTGCGGAGCCCGATGTCAGCAGGGTCTTCAATTCACACCTCCGGGAGAGCTTCTCCCAGATCCCGGGGGAGGCTGGGGACATTGAGTCCGAGTGGATCATGTTCTCGACCTCCATTGTCAATGCGGCCTGCTCGGAGCTGTGGTTGCAAGGTCTCAGGTGCCTGTCGCGGCGGCAACCCCCGAACCCGGTGTGTGGACACCGGAAGTAAGGGATGCCGTCAGGCGGAAGAAGGAGGCCTATCAGGCCACTTTGGCTTGTGGGACTCCTGAGGCCGTTGACGGGTATCGGCGGGCCAGGCGTGCCGCAGCTTGTGCTGTCGCAGAGGCAAAAACCCGGGTCTGGGAGGAGTTCGGGGAGGCCCTGGAGGAGGACTATCGGTCGCCCCAAAGAAATTCTGGCAAAATGTCCGGCGCCTCAAGAGGGGGAAGCAGTGTTCTACCAACACCGTTTACGGTGCGGGTGGGACCTGCTGACCTCGACTGGGGATGTCGTCGGGCGGTGGAAGGAGTACTTTGAGGACCTCCTAAATCCCACTGTCACGTCTTCCGAAGAGGAAGTAGAGACGGAGGACTCGGAGGCTGACTCATCTATCACCCAAGCCGAAGTCACTGAGGTTGTTGGCAAACTCCTCGGTGGCAGAGCTCCGGGGGTGGATGAGATACGCCCCGAGTACCTAAAGTCTCTGGATGTTGCAGGACTGTCTTGGTTGACACGCCTCTGCAATATCGCGTAGCGGTCGGGTCGGTGCCTCTGGACTGGCAGACCGGGGTGGTGGTCCCTCTGTTCAAAGAAGGGGGACCGGAGGGTGTGCTCCAACTATAGAGGGATCACACACTCCTCAGCCTCCCTGGTAAGGTCTATTCCAGGGTACTGGAAAGGAGAATCCGACCCGATAGTCGAACCTCTGATTCAGGATGAGCAGAGTGGTTTTCGTCCTGGTCGTAGAACACTGGACCAGCTCTATACTCTCCATCGGGTGCTCGAGGGTTCATGGGAGTTTGCCCAACCAGTCCACATGTGCTTTGTGGATCTGGAGAAGGCTTTCGACCGTGTTCCCACGGTGTGCCCTTTGGGGGGTGCTGCGGGAGTACGGGTCCGGGGCCCTTTGCTCAGGGCTGTCCGGTCCCTGTATGACCGGAGCAGGAGCTGTGTTCGCATTGCCGGCAGTAAGTCAGACCTGTTCCAGTGCGTGTTGGACTCCGCCAGGGCTGCCCTTTGTCACCGGTTCTTGTTCATTGTTTTTATGGACAGAATTTCTAGGCGCAGTTTAGGGGTCAGAGGGGGTCCGGTTTGGAGAACACAGGATCTCATCTCTGCTGTTTGCAGATGATGTTGTCCTGATGGCTCCATCAAACCTGGACCTGCAACATGCACTGGGACGGTTTGCAGCCGAGTGTGAAGCAGCTGGGATGAGAATCAGCACCTCCAAATCTGAGGCCATGGTTCTCGACCGGAAAAAGGTGGCTTGCCCCTCTCCAGGTGGGTGGGAGTCCTTGCCCCAAGTGCAAGGAGTTTAAGTATCTCGGGGTCTTGTTCACGAGTGAGGGAAGGATGGAGCGTGAGATTGACAGGCGGATCGGTGCAGCGTCTGCAGTGATGCGGTCGCTGCATCGGACCGTTGTGGTAAAGAAGGAGCTGAGTCCAAAGACAAAGCTCTCGATTTACCGCTCCATCGACGTTCCTGCCCTCACCTATGGTCATGAGCTTTGGGTAGTGACCGAAAGGACAAGATCGCGGATACAAGCGGTCGAAATGAGTTTCCTCCGCAGGGGGGCTGGGCGCTCCCTTAGAGATAGGGTGAGGAGCTCAGTCACACGGGAGGAGCTCGGAGTAGAGCCGCTGCTCCTCCACGTTGAGAGGAGCCAGCTGAGGTGGCTCGGGCATTCTGTTCCGGATGCCTCCTGGACGCCTCCCTAGGGAGGTGTTTCGGGCATGTCCCACCGGGGGGAGGCTGGAGGGACTATGTCTCTCGGCTGGCCGCTGGGAACGCCTCGGGATCCCCCCGGAGGAGTTGGAGGAAGTGTCTGGGGATAAGGAAGTCTGGGAGTCCCTGCTTAGACTGCTGCCCCCGCGACCCGGCCCCGGATAAAGCGGAAGAAGATGGATGGATGGATGGATAATACTAATAATGATAATAATAATAATAATAATAATAATAATAATAATAATAATAATAATAATAATAATAATAATAATAATATAATAATAATATAATAATAATAATAATAATAATAATAATATAATAATAATAATAATAATAATAATAATAATAATGATAATAATAATAATAATAATAATAATAATAATAATGATAATATATAATAATAATAATAATAATAATGATAATAATAAATAATAAGAATAATAATGATAATAATAAAAATAATGACCAGTTTTAGCACACGCTCTACATATGCTTACATAATACTACATATATTACATATACTTCAATACACATATACTACAGGTATACTTCCTTACATATACTTACATATACTTACTTACATATACTTACTTACATATACTTACATATACTTACGTATGCTTATCGGCTGTTGCTTTCTCTAGATTCTAAACAATCGACATGAAAAAACCCACATCAGTCGATTTATTAATTCAAATTGATTTAATCTGGAAACTTTTTTTTTTTAAACCTCTGGCCTGACAGTTTAAAAACGGTTCCTGTTCGTTTCAAAGTTAATGTTCACAAAAGAGGGTCCGACGGGAGAACGACCTTTGCGCTTTGAGGAGATCCTAAAGGAGCTGCTTCTGTGAGCGCCATCTAGTGTTCAGACGTGTGAACACTGACAGAGCAAACACATATTTGCACTTTTACTCACGCCATCATCACACGTCTGGAGAGTTGCCGTGCGCGTAACTATGGTCCACTTCTTCTTCTGAGTGTGGAAAAACCATGACACACGTGTTATAACATGATAATGACTTTATTCAACACTTTTTTATTATGTACAATACAAATACAAAACCTGCGGTGCACGTCGCTGTTCACACACTTCTCTTTCTCCGCTTCAGTCGAACTTGTGTTTTATTTGTATATATTATATTTACAGTGAATAATAGTTAGGGTGACCAGACGTCCCCTTGTACCCGGGACGGTCCCAGGTTTGAGCCCTGAGGTCCCATGTCCCGGCAGATGTATCCAAAACCATTGACATGTCCCACTTTTTGACCACTCTGAAAGCCGCCAACAGTAAAGAGAGGGACATATTGTCGTTTCTGAGGCCAAAATAAAGAAATCTGGCTTTAGAATAACAAAAAAAAGCACTAATTTGCACTGATTGAAGTCTCTCAGATTATATACAGGAATGTACTTAATTACCCGCACTTTTCACAGTTTTATCATTGCCCCCATCGCGACCCGGTTGAGTCTCAGTTTAAAAAAATGTGAAAATCTGGTCACTCTAATATTAGTGTTTGCATTGGACGCAGCACGTGGAGGGTAACAGTCGGCGTGGCGCAGTCGTAGGCACGGAAACGCGTTTTCATAACACACGGGGCGATTAGCAAGGGGACATCTGATTACACGCTAGGTCGGCGCGATTGTACGACGTTATATTCCACTAATCACTTAAATAAAGATGATTTGTTTGGACTTTTTATCCATGAAACTGTCTGTATTAAGACTTCTTCTGCTTTGTGCGAATGAGACGAGACGTTTCACAACCTGATTAAACCCCAAAAATATCTAAATTGTTACGGATATTTAGAGTTTGTCATTTAATTCTTCACCGCATCAGAATTGGGGCTAAACTGGAAGATAAACCTGGACCAGATCAGGACTAAAAGAGGCTCAAATGCAGTTCGGTTTGGAGCGTTTAAAGGCCTTTTTTGTGTGTGTTTTAAAGCTCTCATTGGGGATTTTGACGCATTATTTAACGAGTTTGTTGAACATCAGATCAAATATTCACCGATTCTTTATGTTTCAGTCGCACAAAGTCAAAATCGAGTCAGGGGGAAAAAGACCCTCAGTCACGTTTGTCTCCGTTTAGCCAGAGACCCTGTTACGGTGCGTTTGATGTGTTTTCACCCTCTGTATAAAGGTATAAAAAACTTTACTTTTCTGGGTGTGTTTTCATCACAAATACTCGAATAGTTTGTCTGTTTATTTGACTGGTGGTTTTATTTGTACTCTTTTCTTCAAAGTACTTTTCGTGAAGATTATTTGTGTTTTTATTTGTTTGTTTTGTGCATCTTTTCATTTCCTGTGAAGCACTTCGAATTAAATAAACTTTTGCCTCGCGTGGAGATGTTATTGCGTTGCACGGTCGCACAGTATGGCTTTAAAATCTCCATGGAGACAAGCAGGCGACGCCTCCGGGTCAGATCTGTGGAGAGGCGCCCGCACGACTCGCTGCAGAATGTTTTTTCAGGGTATTTACGAGCTACGAAAGAGCTGCAATTGAATAAAAACGCAGGACAGATACGTTTAATGCCATACTGCGGAACATGCGGGCAAAGAACGCAGTGACATCTCCATGGAGACGGCAGGTGGCAGGCCCTGCACCAGAAGAGATGCACATTTGCTGCACGTTTGACTGGCACGACGTTGAAGACAAAACTGTCATTTCTAAGACTTTCTTCCGGCATGTTCTTGTTTTGTGGCGGCCATTTTGAGACACGACCAGGTCAAAGTGTCGTCATGGGAACTGTTTGTGTTGCTAGACCCTTTAAAACAGAAACAGCTTTAACTTCCTCATGGAGATGACGTGTTTGAAGTCAGAATATCAGAAAATGCAAAGAATTACGACGGTTCGACATCACGATTCAACAATTATTCGCGATTATTAATGTCACGACAACAACAAAACGACAATAACATACATTTTGTGTGTGTGTGTGTGTGTGTGACCTGCTTTATCCAATCAGACTTAATTTGACATAAACAGCAAGATAAAAAAGCACTTTACATTTCCTTTTTTGACTAAATGTTGAGCAGAAAGGACTTGATTTTGCTCACATTTCTTTGAATTGAACTTAAAAACAGATCTAATTTCGTTTTTAAAATTTTCACTTTTCTCTAAATTAAAATTAAAAAATCTTCTAAAATTATTACGATTATTATTTTTTGGTTCTTACGATTACAGTGTGACCTAAATAATCACGATTGTCGATTCACCGAATAAAACATTTGACATTATGTGTGGATTTATCTGGCGATTCGGGTCCAAACTTACCATTTCAACAGGACAAATACTTATTTCGACCCCACTTTTTAAAATTTATCTCCAGATTTATTACAGCTTCTACAATTTCTTGCACTAAAACACAATTTGGAGTCTAGAAATTTAAAAAAAATAGCTAAAACTAGTGCTATTACGTATCATTTTAACGTGACACTGGACAACGTTTGTGAGTGTAAAAAAAAAAAGAAAAAAGAAAAAACATCAATAAACATAAACGGGTTGAAATAAACTTTTACTACAAATCTTTCTCCACAACATGTAGTGACGACGAAGCGCCTCAAACAGAAAAACACATGCATCAGGAAATCGACACAGACATCTGTTTTAAAAAATACATATTATCATTATTATTTACACAACAATAGAACCGTTTCCGTTGACAGCGAGCGACTAAAGTGGAGCAGTGTGCGCTGGAAGTCAAAGTTTACACCGAAAAAAGCGAAAAAACGTTACGCGCGCTCGTTTTAGGCGGCAAAACGGCGGAAACGCACGCCATTTCCGACTTTGAACACGTCACTAAAAATTGCACGTTACGGAGACACAACACAAGTCCGCGGAACGAATGTCTTTTTGCCGACACGGAAATTGCAGTGAAATCGGGCGAATGAACGAATGTCTTTTTGCCGACACGGAAATTGCAGTGAAATCGGGCGAATTCGTGTGAAATAAAGCGGCGAAAGTGTCGGTACACGTTACACACACACACACGCAACACGCAACACGCACACGCACACGCCACGGAGACGGAACGCGAGCCGCAAACACACTGAACGTCACGGAAACGCGTGCCAAAACGTGAACCCGGAAGTAACGGGGAAAACTGGACATTTCCCTCAACGTTCTCAATAAATTCTGATAAAATAGGCACAATTGTGGCAAGAACTTATTGTAATGGAACGTTTGTGAAAAAAAAACCATTGAAATGAGCAAAATGCAGCAATCATTTTGGGTTTTTTTGCAGTTTCAGACACATTTTTAACAATAAACAAGGCGATGGATCAATATATGGCTTGAACTTTTAATAAAACAAGCTTTTTCCACAAAGATCGAGTCAATATCTAAAAACAGTTAAAATATCGTGCACTTAAACGATTCGTAGTTGTAAGTTTGCTTTGAAAAAAATCACAAAAATTAGGCCTTTTCTATATATTTAATTAAAACGTGTCCAATTCTGACTTTAAATACAGTGAGATTCTAAATAAAAGTGGTTTTTTATTCAGTGTGTTTGGGCTTTTAAAGTGACACTTTTCCACCACAACGACACCATCGTCAACGACAACAACAAATACACCAGGTTCTCCGGCGAAAAAACGGACGCTGGCGACTCGAGGTCCGGCGTTTTGCACCGGTAAATGAATAAAGAGTCGAGGGACGAGCTCCGATTGGCCGCTCGTCTCGTCCGCTTTGCCGCGATTGGTTGATTTCTTTAAAATGGCTTGGAGCTACAGTACGATGATTCAAGAGAACGCCGTAAAGGTTTTGAACGTACAATCTTTCAGGGACAGGCTCGCGAGGACAGAGGTGGGAGGAGCTTACGTTTGACTACGCTTCTGAGAGCGGTTTTAGTACTTTTACTTTGTACTCGAGTAAAAGCGCTGGCTGCTCTTCGCTCTGTTGTGGGTAAAGCTGCGTTCACGTGTGACAAACCGGCGTTTCGACTCGTTTGCGTTCACGTTGTGTGTTTCGGAAAACTTGCGTTACATTGGTATTAAAGTGCCCCCTACAGGTCGGACGACTCACTGAACTAAAATGCAGTTGAGATAAATATATTTTGAATTTTCCTAAAATTATAAAATATAATCACAGAATAGCAAATTTTGTAGGTTTATAATTTCACTTTGTCGTTTTTCACAGGTTTCTGGGCTGTTGCGCGTAAAGCTAACAACCA
The DNA here is from genome assembly GCA_015082035.1 of Chaenogobius annularis. Classification (NCBI taxonomy): domain Eukaryota; kingdom Metazoa; phylum Chordata; class Actinopteri; order Gobiiformes; family Gobiidae; genus Chaenogobius; species Chaenogobius annularis. The sequence goes on along the minus strand of BJKM01000510.1, from coordinate 41,932 downwards.
TTAGCATGCTAACGGCGCACTTCCTGCTTCTCTGAGACATTTCGATGCAGAAAAAGCGCTGTGGTCTCATTTTCAGCTAAATAGACGCTTTTGCAATAAATCTGGGCTTGGGCAAAATTAATTAGTTAATTATTAATTATCCATTTTTTATTTTTTTTATAATTTTAGCCAAATTCAAAATATATTTATCTTAACTGCATTATAGTTCAATGAGTCGTCCGACCTGTAGGGGGCACTTTAAGATGATACTTTTGTTTCTTCAAATGAAAAAAAAAAAATTCCACATTTTTAACATTATTTAAAGTTGTTTTCCTTCCAATGACACAAACTTCTAATGATGAATCAAATGTTACGTCCACACAGTTACTTGAACTGTCTTTTGAGTCATTACTTTTTGGACCACTGCTTTGCACTTGTACTTGCGTAACACTGACTCCGCCCACCTCTGCATAAGACACAGGGGAAACCTAAAAACTACTGTATTTGGTCTGGATTAAGTAACTAGCAGAGTAACCTCGGTTCTCTGCCTCCGAGCGACACGAACCTGAACAATCGTTTTGAGGAAACAGACCGACATTTTGTGACGACGCGACAGAAAAACCGGCAGTTCGCAAATAGCTAAAGTTGTCGCGCAAATAAACGCGTTGAAATAGTCTCTGTTTTAGGAGGATTGCACTTTTTTGTCTTCAGAAATGGCTTGGGAACAACGCAATGCAGTTAAATTGAGTTAATCAGCACTTTTATGTAGATTTATTCAATATATATATATATAGCAGCTTAATGTGTATTCTGTGTTAGTGTTTCTCTATTCTATAAAGTGCACCTAAGGAGATTAACATATATTTTCCAGCGTTTCGACAAGAATATACAGACTTTAGTAATAAAATAATCTGTAAATCGATTGCACTATGCTCGAGCGGTCGCCATGCCGCCCCTCAACATTAACAATGTTTAAGAACGTTGGTGATTTCTGTGTAATTGGCGACTTCACGCTGCGTTTCCAGAGTAAATTGTCACGCCGCGGCTGCCGAACGGTGACGCTCAGTATAATTCTGACTGAAAGGTAAGCCGTCTATTGTGCGTTTTTACACATTTTAAAGGTGCACTATGACTTTTAAGCTACTATTTCACCCTTTAAACGACAATTCTCCTGTTTCTGCTTTGGAAAATCAACTTTTTGAACACATTTTTAAGCAAATAAAGGTTGAAATATGGTGACATGGCTTCTAGACGGAGAATATTTATGGATAAAGTTTTTATTTTGCGTTTTAGAGTGTGTTTTAATCAGTTAATGATAAAGATGATGAAAATACAATACTTTTCGATCGTGGACACAATTAGCTGATCACTCGTTGCAGCGTCACTGTTTTATTGGAATAATGGTTTGAGTCGGGCTGTTGCAGTGCCCCCGCCTGGACAACAAACGCCATTGCACAAACTACTGTCGGCTTGGTTTGGGTTTGTTTTGGGCATCGAAACGAACTTTGGCTTGATTTTCCCTTATTTGTCCCGTATTTGACACTTGATCATCAATAAATATAACTCTGTATCGATTACATTGCGTGAAAAGTGAAAGTTGTGAAGTATATTTGTGCCATAAATCTACTTTCCCCCCCCCAGAATACTACGAATCTATTTTCAAATGTATTTATATATATTTCTAAACTAAAATCTCCAGATCTAACAGTTTACTTTCAGAAGGTGTTGCTGATACACTTTCTTTTTAATATCTTTGAGCAGATTATAGTTTAATTTGCCATGAAACTTGGCGCTGGAAATGACTAAAAACAAACAAAAATACATTAAATAAACTTCTGTTTTTTTTTTTCATCATTCTCATAAAATCTTCAGGAATGTTTGAGTTAAAATCTCTAGTTTTCTGCTGCAGTTTTGGAGGAAATCACAGAAATAATCAATGTAATAAAAGCTTTGTGTTCAAATAGCATTAGAACTCGTCAAACTATAATTAAGATGTTTAGATTTGTTTGAGAATTTGAGCCGAAACGAACAATTATTTCAGAAACGATTATTCCTATAGTAGATTGACACTTTTTAAATACATTTTCAATCCAATTAGGGCTGAAATATGGTGACTGAAGTGTATTATTTGTGAAAATCTGAAAAGTGTCATCATATTTAGCCATTTCGATTTAAATAACGCCACGTGTTTTGTGATAAAACGTCGTCTGACACGTGTTTTAGAGTCTGTACAGTCCAGATGATTAAAATACGACTATAATTACTTTATAGTCACAATCCACTCAAGTTTTTTATCACTTATTATCAACTTTCTGATGAGGTTTCTGACATATTTAAGCAAAAAGACAAGACTTTTGGAGTCTTTAACCGTCCAAAATATCTCCTGTAAATCTTGTTTTTGACAGAATTCTTATGTCGTCTCATCTTTGTTTGGTTTAGTATTTGTTCCTTGCACATTTTAAAGCATTGTCAAGCTTTTGTTTTAATCAGTCACTATAATTACTGTATCGACTTTCAGTTCAATACATTACAGCTGGAACTATATTGTTTGGAGCTCAATTTGAAGGGAATAGTTTAAAGCACTAAAAGATTTGGTCGTAGCGTGTCGAATAAGTCACTTTTAAGACTAATTAGGCACACAAAAAGTACTAAAATGTTGCTATTTATACGTTATGTGATTATTCTCTGTATTATCTGACTTATTTAGAAATGGAATCATTGTTTTCTTGAATGAGCAGATTCTAAAACGCGCTGAGGTTTTACGACTCAAAAATCATCAGCATCAAAATGACACAGGAAACATGTCATTTTAGTGGTTTTTTTTGATGAAAGAACTAATTTGTCATAAAGCGTGATCACTTTGTCTTAATCTTGGTCAAATTTAGACTCAAAAAAGCCTTTCACAATCCAAACCATGAAAGAATAATTGCTGGACTAATCGATGGGCAGAACATTCGAACACAAACTTAACGGATGTTTTGGTGATTCCTCTCGTTTCCTTTTCTCTAAACAAACGCTTCCTACACGCTCTCCGGACCCGCCGCTTTGCCCTTGTCTTCGAGCGGCGTCGTCTCGGACACGGGAGCCGCCGCCACCATCGCGACCTTCTCTTTGTCCGGGGACGACGGTGCCACGGTGGTGAAGCCCCCGGCCGGCGCCTCGTCCGGGGCCGAGGTCGGGACGGCGCCTCCGGAGCTCTTGAAACCCTGGGAGATCTCGTCGAACGTTTTGCCCTTGGTCTCGGGGACTTTGATGAACGTGAAGATGAAGAAGAGGATGAGGATGGCGGTGAAGATGAGGAAGACCCAGGGGCCGCACAGCTCCTGGAGACGGGGGGTGAAAGACGACAAGACTTCAGAAACGCCAGAGCGAAGTATGAATTTAGAATTAAGCAGAACAGAGGTCTGTGATTCTTGAAAATGCTGGTTTCAAGATGAATGAATTTATATTCTATTCAGACAATATAGAAGAGAGATAAATAACATATATAAGACAAAATGTAACTTTGTGCCATCAGATTACAGGCCGTGCAGTGGGAGGAAATAAAGTACTTATTTAGCCCCTCCCCTTTTCTACAATACAGTAAAACAAAATGAACTCAAACGCTCTAATTCCGACTTCTTGCATTTCCAAATAATATCAGGCTTCACCAAAGTCTTACCAACACGCAATTACCCACAATCCCACATAAATCAACAACAAACTGATTCATGTTGTTTTTTTCCGTAGTTTAAGTTCTTCTGACGTATATAGATTGGGGGAAAAAAGCACAAAAAAGTGCTTGAAATTCAACAATCGAGGACCGGACCGACATCATATTGGACATTCACAAAATGGAACAAATTACATTCTGACTTAATTTGAAAATGGACAAATTTGACAGACTTTGGACTAAATGAGATTTTTTTTTTCTGATTTTTGTCCCCTTTTCTTTTCTCTTTAAGAAGAATAAATAATACATGAAATAAATGAATAAAATGCTTGAAATGCACACTTGCTAATCTATATCCCAAGCATTTTGACAGTATTAAACGCTAATCGTCTTAGCGACTTTGTCGATATGATCTGCAGCGCGTTGTGGACGAGCCATGAATGTGAGCGTTTTCCTGCATATTCATGAGTTAAGTTCAATATGCGGGAAAAGCTGGAAAGAGAAGGAGCTGGAATAAACCTGCACCTTTAAAGTGCTTGGATTTTTATCTTCGAAAAGGCGTACGCCGATATTTAGGTTAGTTATTTAGTGATAATGTTCTAAGTTGAACAGCTAAAGGTATGTTTAGTTCAGATTTCACACTTTTATGAATGTCAGATATCCAAGAAGATGGAGATATATTGAAAAAATGTATAATATTGCAATTGTTTTAGAGATTTTGTCAATTTAGAATATCGACTGACCTCAAAAAGGCACAGAAACGTCTAGTATAAAGAGAATAAAGTGACATTTCTACTCTTTTGTGGTTAATTTTATGGTCCATTTTTGTTTTGTGCAAGACGTGTTCACTCTTTTACAAACATTGTGTGAATATCGTCGGAGAAAATGCAAATAAGCAGAATCTGGACTCGCCTCTAGTTTGGGGAAGCTCATGCCGACCAGGAAGTTTGCGGTCCAGTTGCAGCAGCCGGCCACCGCCATGGCGGCCGGACGAGGGCCTTGAGAGAAGAGCTCGGCCACAATGAACCAGGGGATCGGACCGGGGCCCAGCTCGAACATGGCCACGAACAGCATCACCGCCAGGATCGCCATGTAGCTCATAGCGGGCACGCTTTTCTGTCCACAGCCACGGAATACACAAGGTTAGAACGGAATATCACAGAGGAGAAACACACTCACAATAATAATTAAATCGACCGCTTTTTAATACTGATTATTTATGTTTTTGTATGTTTTGCGATCGTACGGTGATAACATTACGCACTTGTAAGGTGATTTTAATGTTCATTTCAACGACCATAAAGGACATTGTATTTTTTGCCATACAAATAAATCTTACTTGCTTTTTGTTGGATACATATAAAGCTGCAATAGTATTTTTGAGGCTCTGTATTTTCTTGTGTGAACTGATTCTTTGCACTTGTGGTAAATGTTGTCCTTGTTTTTTGTGGTACGACGAGATTTGAGCCGTTGAGAGCAGAATGAATCACTTCAACGACTAGAAATGTGACGATATCCAAATCTCACGGTGCAATATTTATGTATTTATTAACAGAATTGTAGAAATGCTCCTTTTTCCTTTTAAAAATGCCTCATTATTGTAAATAAATTGATATAAAAGTGCTTAATAACAGCTTTGTCTTGCTGTCTGTGCTGAAACAGAGCAAAGCATCATGGGGTGTGTAGTTCCCGATGTTTCTTTAGCCGCTGCTGTAACAGAACAATGTGTTTAAGCAAAGCAGCGTGTAATTATAAAATATATAAATACTCTGTGTCAAAAACCCCTCAGAGGCAGAATAAATTATGAGATTATGAATATTTAATTTCGTTTTTATTCATGGGATGTTGAGTTTTATTGTATTTCGTGAATGCATTGTTCCCAAAAAGATAAAACATGTGTGGTTTCATCTGATAGTGCAGCAGCTATTTGCTTTTCTGGTCTAAAGAGTTTGTAAAAACGTGACATGAATTCATACTGTGACTGGAACGAAAGAAGCAAAGGGAAAAACTGGAGTTTAAATTATGGCTCCATTTCATCGCTGGCCCCGAGCCACGACAGACTTCAATTTTCACTAAAAGCGCCGTGCCGCCTGAACCCACAAGCACGATGGATTTTATGACCAAACGTGAAGAGAATGAAATATAATGTTAGTTTATATTCTGTAAGCATTGCGTGTTGTTTTTAGAGTCTAAATAAAAGTCTCCTTCACTCGTTCCCCTCGACTCCAAAACAAGATCCTTTAAAATACTATGTCATTAGAATGTTCCGGCAATGAAGACGACAATAATGTACTTCTAAATAATTAAATACTAATAGTTGTAAGTCTTTAATACAAAAAATAAGCGACCGGTTTTGAATTTTCAGAGTACAAGTGTCCGGTATTGTTTGCGTTTCTGTTACAAAGGATGAAAAAAATACAAATTTCAAGCCTTAAAATTGTATTTGAGTATTTAATAAATCTGTTGATAAAAGGAAAAACTATTGTAGGAGCCAACATTTCTATTAGTATTTGTCCAGTGAAAGCGATTTAACATGATTTTTTTCTATCATAATCACCTATTAATAATGCAAAATACGATCGTAAATGTGTTTGAATCAGGCTTTTACCTTGATTTAGAATATGTATTTGTTAAATGCTCTCTAATTGCACGCCATCGTACTTCGTTAAAACAAAACAACAGTGAGAGTGTGGTGAAGGGGAAGTGACGTACGAGCAGTAGAGAGACGGTCATGAGCAGAGCGCTGACGGCCATTCCTCCCAAACCGAGCAGGTGCAGCGTGCGACGACCCGCCTTCTCCACCAGGAACAGCTGAGGGACACGGACGAGGACCAGATCAGAAACGCTCCGGCTTCATTACACGCCACAGTTAAAACACACGTTTCACCAGGTTTAACCATGTCACTTCCTGGTTGGATGTGAGCAGCTAATAAGTCACAGGTAGAGGTCATTTCGCCACTGTTACCTAGCAACCAGACAAGAGCCCAAAGCTATACGACAATAAATATTACCTGATAACACCTTTATTTTGTTGAATGATGGTTTAAACTGTCAGGAAAGTGTACATTGTCTCACATTGATGACATCACAGAGCCGTTTCAGAACGCAGCTCTACTTCCTGTTTACTATTTTTCCAAATTTCTTCAACAAACTTGCAACTTAACAGAAGTAAAACTACAATACATGTTTACCGCTGATTCTAAACCACCAAACTAAGTCATAATTAGAAAAACGACTCTAGAAAACCTTAATGAGGACTTGGGAGTGCTCAAATGAACCAAAACAAACAGACAAACTTCTTTGGCAGAAATTGGTGGTTTTCAGATTCTAGAATTGTGTTTATGTCATAATCCAGAATAAAGATCCAGGCTCGTTCCGATCTTGTGGCTCTTCGACCAATCAGCTTCAAGTATTCACTGTGACGTCCTGCCTTTTTCCCCCCCCGCCTTTATTCAGAAACAGCTTAGTTTTTTGGTTTTAGTCAAGCATTTTACCTCAGCCGCGATAATAAGGTAAATAAATGTTAATTAATCAACTTTTTTTTTGTGCTCAATTTATTATAGCAAATTGAGGGGGATCATTTTATTTTAACTTTATTTATAGATAACATTGATATAACGTCGTATCCATCCCCAACTTTATCAATTAATTCATAAAAGAACTAGCCAAAAGCTCTAAACTGAAAAACGTATTATTACAATAGACAAAGAGACGAAGACAGGGAAATTAGACACGTAAAAATACATGTTTTCACAGTTCCACAAAGCCGTGAACCTCCCCCCCGCATAGTATTGCACTTTTTAGGTTACGTAAGGTGGAAAAAGGGCTGTTGTTTGAGTCAAATGTGTGGTAAAATTAAAAAAAAGAATATCCAGTAACGGCACTCACAGAGACGATCGTGAAGATGACGTTGACGATTCCCGCTCCGATCGTGGCGTAGATGGGCTGCTTTACACCGGCCGAGTTGAAAATGCCAGTGGAGTAGTAGAAGACCTGGAAACGGGACGGGGGGGGGGGGCAGGGGGGGGGGGGGGGGGGGGGGGGAACGCTTATTAGAGCGATTAGGGCTGGATTTAAAGAGGCGGCCGCGTGGAAACCAGACATCACATGTGACTTTATGTGTCCAAGGACGAAAAAGGGAAATCGTTATCGTCTCACGGCAATAAAACAGCCTGAACGCATCAGGGAAAATGCCTCCAAAAGAACATTTGTGTCTGATTTAAATGAAGACTGGGAATATTATGAAGGAAAGTAAGAGTCGTGCGTAGTAATATCAGCTGGAGTGATAGTAGTAGTAGAAGTAATTTGTGTCGAGAATTGAGTAAAAGCTGTAGTAGTTCTGTCTTTTTTTAATTAGGAGATTTTTTTAACATGAGATTCAATTAACAAGAATAAATTGTCAAATCTTCCATGTTAAACGTTAGAAGCATATTTACTCATAATAATATATTTTATAGCTGCAACAAGTATTCGATTGAGACTACAAAAACAACTTTGGACTGCAAAACGACACAGAAAAGACTTTTGAAGTCAGTGATGATGTTCTAACGAGTCCTTCATCCAGAGTGCGCTGATATTTATGACTATTATTTGTTTTATTTATTATTTGTCTCTTGGTTTGGTCAAAAAACGGTCGAAAACAAAGACAAACGTAGCTGTGAACGATGTGCGCTTTGAACAGAATCACACTGTTTAAACACAACAAATCGAATCACAAACGCAGTAGTAGTAATAGTTGCAGTAATAGTAGTAATTTGTGTGTAGAATTGAGTAAAAGCTGTAGTAGTTATGTCTTTTCTTTGTGTGAAATGTATTTTTGTGATTTTTTTATGAGATTCAATTCAGTTTTGCTCAACTGCTTCAAAATCACACTGTTGGAACACAAAGCGAGTCACAAACCTAGCAGCAGCAGCAGCAGTAGTAGTAGTAGTATTTGTAGTAGTGGTATTTGCAGTACTCACGGCGTTGATTCCGGACAGTTGCTGGGAGAGCTGCAGCATGACGGCGATGAGCAGAGGCTGCCGGTACGCCGCGCACCGGAACAGCTCCGGGATGGTCACCTTCTTCTCCAGGGCCATCTTGGCGCTCTCCTCCTTCATCTCCTGCATGTCCTTGTTCACGTCCTCGGAGCCGCGGAGACGCACCAGCGCTACGGAAACACGCGCGTTTTGACAGTGTTAGCGACGATCTGCGGCGGGAGGTAACGGGAGGTAACGGGAGGGAACGGGAGGTAACGGGAGGTAAAGGGAAGAAACGGGAAGAAACGGGAGGAAATAGGAAGAAACGGGAGGAAACGGGAGGAAACGGGAGGTAACGGGAAGTAAAGGGAAGAAACGGGAAGAAACGGGAGGAAATAGGAAGAAACGGGAGGAAACGGGAGGAAATGGGAAGAAGCGGGAAGTAACTGGAAGTAACGGGAAGTAACGGGAAGTAACGGGAAGAAACGGGAAGAAACGGGAAGAAACGGGAAGTAATGGGAAGAAACGGGAAGAAACGGGAAGTAACGGGAAGTAACGGGAAGAAACGGGAAGTAATGGGAAGTAACATTACTGTAGAAAGTAGTGCCATCTGTACTTCACTTGAGTCATTTTCACAGTGGATACTATGTACTTTTACTGCACTACATTTGAGAGCAGACCGTATTTGTATTTGTACTTTTACTTCACTGCATTTGAGAGCAGCCTGTATTTGTACTTTTACTTCACTGCATTTGAGAGCAGCCTGTATTTGTACTTTTACCACTTTTACCACTCAAAATCTGTGTGAAATACTTTGACTTTTTATTCTTAAAGTACATTTTTAAACACGTACATTCAAACTTAAGAGTATTTTTTTGCTCCTGTATCTGTACTTTTACTTAAGTAATTCTTCCACCACTTGTTAAGATAAATAACAATGAAATATAGTCATTCATTTAGATTTTCGGATTAAATATAATAAAGTAATCTGGGGGAGTTCGTGTTTAAACATGTTTCGTTTCTTAAGAATGGTTTTAGATTCAGTGTTACCGCTGTTGACCACCAGATGTCACTCTAGCGGACTGGTTTTAAATAAAGTTAGTTCAAATATTCATTTCATACGGGTTTTTACAGTATGAAGAGGTAAATGTCTGCTCAGTGAAGGAGTTGTGTACTTGTATTATCTTCAGGGTAGAAATAAAAAAAACTACAAGCGACTACAATCCTCATATTCTACACAAATCTGATGGTCATTTGTTAATCTGCATGAAGTTACACAATTTAATGGTCAACGGTGAAATAATAGTCGGCCCACCACTTGGTTCTGGAAGTCCCCATTCATTTTTCCCACAGACTTTCCAAAAATAATTCAAATGAAACGTTTCGGTCATTTTTGCTCTTGCGAATCCGCTCTGTGGTGACGAAATAACCCATAGTTGTGTTTTAAAATGTATTCAAACATTTTGCAGATGTTTTTTTGGACTGAAGAAAGCTGCGTCATGGACATTAGCTGAGACGTAATCGCTGCTTAGCCTCCGTCGAGACTTTCATCTCTCTTTATATTAGGATTTTGTTAAAAGTCTGTACGAGAAACGGATGGAAATTTGCCGTCATTCATTGACCCGGACATTGTTTTTACATTTACAGATTATAAAACTCTGTACACGTTAGCAACATTAGCATAACCGTGCATTTGTAACGGCCGAAGCTCAGAGGCAGCGCAGGGAGCAGCTTCACACACAGCAGGGGGCAGTAGAGAGCTATCACTAATGAAGCTGTCGGGTGGACGCTTCGAGAACAACTGGAACGCAGCTTTATTACTTCATCCATTCGTTACTGTAATGCAATTGTTTCCCCGACTTGACAAGTGGAACGTCACTGCGAGGTCCGAGGTCCGAGTCCCGCCCCCCGAGAACGACTGCGGCGCGGGTCCACGTCGGACACGTACCTTTGCGCGCCTGCTCCGGCTGATTGAGGTTGATGAGCAGAAAGCGCGGGCTCTCGGGGCAGAACGGGAGCAGGATGCACTGGAGAATGGCCGGAGCCACGGTCAGAGACAGGAGCAGCGGCCACAGCTTCTGAGAGCCCAAAAGACCCTCCAGGCCAAAGACCTGAGCGCAGAGGCAGAAGGTTAGAGCGAAAAGCACCAGGAACGAGCGGCCAAGTGAAGAGGTTATAATGGTACTTTAGCATTTTGTTTCTGTGTTTTTCATTTGTATTATTATTATTATTTTTATTATTATTATTATTATTATTATTATTATTATTATTATTATTATTATTATTATTTTAATATTATTATTTTTATTTTTATTTTATTATATTATTATTTTAGTTTTTATTATTATTATTATTATTATTATTATAATTATTATATTATTATTATATTATAATATTCCCCCCCCTTCTTACTCTCTTTCTTTGCATAGATCAGTATGTAAATAAATTGTAAGAAGAAAAAAAAGATCAATAAATAAAAACAAATAAAATTGGCAGTTGAAACGCGTAGCAATTAAAGGACTTTGACTTTATCACCAAATATTACAAGTTTGGATGTCAAAATGAGTAATATAACTGTAATAACTAAAAAAAATTAAAATAATAAAGTTACAATTTTAGAAGCAGTATTAAGTGTTTTTAATTCAAGTTATAGTTCTAAATGTAAAGTGCTTTTTTAGCTCTGTTTTTGTTCTGTGTCATAAATCCGGTCACAAACTTGAGGAATAGTAACGCGTTAGACAATGGGAAGGACATAATTCATTTGTTTTGCCCCTGAACACATATATTTTAGGGTCAAAATGAGACCGCCGTGTGCTGTCTGCGTCTGATCATGACGCGTTTTATTGTCCGAGAACCAGGAAGTGCTCCGTTACATGCTAAACAAGTGCATTAAGAAAGGGAGGAATACTAGATAAATAAATCAGGTCCAGCGCCCCAAAAGCTCCCGCGATAGTAAAACTTGACTCCGATGTGGATGAAAGCGGCGTTACCTGGGCGACGAGGATGCCCAACACCACGCCGAGCTGGTGCAGGGTCCCGAAGGCTCCTCGGAGGGGCGTCGGCGACAACTCCCCCACGTACATGGGCGTGAGTCCGGTGAAGAGTCCGCAGAACAGCCCGATGACCAGACGTCCGGCGATCACCATCTCGTAGGAGGAGCAGATGGTGGAGAAGCCCATGAGGAGACCCCCGATCACGGCCAGAATGTTCACCAGGAACATGGACCTGCGCCTGCACGGACACGAGCCTTTTCACATGCCGTTCACGTCTTTGTGCACGTAAATGTTTTAGCGCGAGATCCTAATCATTTTGAGACGTTCTCTGGGAACATTCAAGGGCTTCAGGCGCTTTAGAACATCCATAAAAAGCCAATCCGAGCCTGACGCGGACAAACCAAACAGGGGAACGTGTCAGAACTCTACCTCCCGAAGCGGTCGGCCATGACTCCCACGCTGAAGGAGCCCACCATCCCGCCCACGCTGAAGATGGCCACGGACACGCTCCACACGATGGTGCACAGGCCCGGGCTGATGGGCTCGCCGTACCGCTCCATCCACGTGTTGTTAAAGAAGGTGCGCAGTTTCTAAGCAGGGAAACGGGTCAAAAGCAGGATTAGAACACTACGCCAGGGCTTATGACATGTTGCAGTTGCTATTGTGGCCATAGTCGCGTGCATTTTGGGCTTCTTTTTTTGGAAAATTGCTTGAAAATGCAAAGGTTACACATGCTTTAGGTTTGCTCTTTCACAGGACCTTTGTTTTTGTCGTTTCTGTTTCATGTTAACAGACACAGAAATGACTCAAGGACTGGACTGACATTGGATGAACTTTGGACTCAATGGGACTTTGACTGTTGGAGTTGCTGTGCCAACATTTTATTTATGTTATTTATGTTTTTTTTACTGTCCTACTCTCTGGTCCTGTTTCTTGTTTTTATTTGTATGTATATAAAAAAAATAATAAGATCAATAAAATAAATAGAATAAATAGAATAAATAGAATAAATAGAATAAATAGAATAAATAGAATAAATAGAATAAAATAAATAAAATAAATAAAATAAATAAAATAAATAAAATAAATAAAATAACATTTAAAAAATGACTAAAAACAAGCTGACGACGATTTAAATACTTTTTTTAAAACGTCAATTTCTCGGTCTGGAGCACTTGTTTTGGCCTTTTTTCCCTTTTTTAAAAAAGTATTTGGTTCTTGTTTCTTTCTTAACACTGACAACCCTGTGTTTGCTCGCACAAACTAAGCAGGAACACAAAAACAAATTCATTTTTTATCCAAATGTGTAATTCAACAGTTAGTTAGAAGTGATTTTTGTAATGTTAGCAATACACTGACTTCATTCAATGCTTCTATTTTCACACAATACTGCGAGCTTTGACGAAAACAACATCCTTTATCCGTGCATCCTCACCTGCTCCGGAGCATTGATGACGCCGGTGTTGTATCCAAACTGCAGCGAGCCGATCACCGCGGTGCCCAGGGAGAACAAGAGGAAACCCGTCACCTGCTTCTGCTGCACACAAACAAACAAACAAACAATCAATCAATCAACGCGGAGACGGGAAGATCAGTCACTGCCTTAACAAGAGTAGAATATTATTTGAACGCTACAAAGTAAAGCCACTTCCCTTTATACAACTATTCTAACTCCCTACACAATAGACTGGGAAATAAACAATAATTGGTATAAATAACAGAATAATGGAGGCTGATTCTGCTTTTATTGTTTTATGTACGTTTTTGGATCTCTTTTTTTGGGTCTTATCTTATCGTCTTATCTTTTTTTTGTTTGGTCTATTTCGTCACAGGTTTAATCCGCCGTTATTCCAAAAGCAACATGCAGAAAGGCTGAAGTTTATGCTTCCCTTTGAGTGAAACCAGGCGTCACTCGCAAACAGCAGAAGGGAACTGGACTATGACAGATGCAAAACACATTATTGCGACTCAGAGTTCACGCATCTGCTGAAAGAAACCCACCGCCGCTCGCTTTGGGCTCAGCGCTGTAAACGGAGCCGCAGCCCTCAAACTTTAGATTGAGTTTGAGTCTAAACCAGATCACGCGGATGGCAGCGGGTCCCTGGGGGGCTGCTGCTCAGGAAATTACAAACGTTTATCTCTGTAACCAAATGAGCAGGAGGAGAACACAGGCTGCAGGCTCAGTGTGACAGACGTGTCATTGTGATTGTCACATATTAAACCTGTCCAGGAGCATTCATGTTTGAAAACAACTGACCGCTCAGAAAACAAGCGAAACTGACCACATAGTCAGTGCTGGTTTGGTCTGGGTTTTTAAAATAGCTGAACATTAAGGTATGTTTTAATTAGGCCCAAGTGCCACAAGCTGGCGAGAGGCGTGGCAGTACCGTAAGGCCGTGCGAAGAGATAAATGTTTGAGCAACGTTGTGCTAAGTCGCACACTAATGCGTTCAACTCATGCCCGTTCTGTGCATATAAACATATGATGCAAAATGTTAACATGATTATTGTATTGAGGGCCAAAGACACTCAAAATGAACTGACGTGCATGAAAGTGCACGAAAGTGCTTCAGTGACCAGGGTCCCACAGGCGCTTTCCAAAAATTTATAGTTTATGATTACGTTGTTTCCGTGTGGGTTTTCTTCTTCTCGGGACAAACCTTTCTATTTTTCACCCAGAGAACATTGACGAAAAGTCAAAAAAATCATGATATTTGGCGCAGAGGTCGATAGTGACAAGGGAAGTAAAACATCTTCAGCCAAAGGCCACATTGGATCAGACTTTGCCTAGCATGACTCAGCATGTTCACGACTCTGGAACAGCGAGAGCATGTGACGTCTTCAAAATGGCTGACAAATAAGTCACATGACTGAAAGCCATGAATAGTGCGCTTCTCTCTTGGTTGTGTTTCCTGCATCATGATCTGAGGTGAAAAGTAGAGGAAATACTACTTAATACTGCTGAATACAAATACTCAAAAGTAAGTAAAGAGGTAAATATGTTAGACATTTAAGTGGAGTAAATCTACACAAAATGACACCTAATTAGCCTAATTCTGTGTTCATCCATTCAGTGTGTCACAATATGAAAGCATGAAAGACACAGAGGACCACACACGCAGTTAAAGCCAGAGAAGGAAGGTGGGTCTTAAGAGGAGACTAACACTGGACTGTGGGGGATGTTCAGACCTGAGGGGGATGCTCGGACCTTCGGACCTGAGGGGGGATGCCTACGGACCTGAGGGGGCTCGGACCTGCAGGGGGATGCTCGGACCTGGGGGCATGCTCGGACCTGAGGGGGATGTTCGGACCTGGGAGGGGATGTTCGACCTGAGGGGGATGTCGGACCTGAGGGGGATGTCGGATCGCTCGCGACCTGAGGGGGATGTCGGACGCTCGGACCTGTGAGGGATGCTCGGACCTGAGGGGGGATGTTCGGACCTGAGGGCGGATGATCGGACCTGAGGGGGTGCCGTTCGGACCTGAGGGGGATGTCGGACCTGAGGGGGATGCTCGGACCTGAGGGCGGATGCTCGGACCTGAGGGGGAGCTCGGACCTGAGGGGATGCTTGCGGACCTGAGGGGGATGCTCGGACCTGAGGGGGATGTCGGACCTGAGGGGGGATGCTCGGACCTGAGGGGGATGATCGGACCTGAGGGGGATGATCGGACCTGAGGGGATGATCGGACCTGAGGGGGATGTCGGACTGAGGGGGGATGCTCGGACCTGAGGGGGATCTGATCGGACCTGAGGCTGATGTCGGACCTGAGGGGGATGCTCGGACCTGAGGGGATGCTCGGACCTGAGGGGGATGCTCGGACCTGAGGGGGATCTCGGGACCTGAGCGGGGATGCTCGACCTGAGGGGATGTCGACCTGAGGGGACGTCGACCTGAGGGGGATGTCGGACCTGGGGGAATGCTCGGACCTGAGGGGGATGTTCAGACCTGAGGGGGATGCTCGGACCTGAGGGGATGTTCAGACCTGAGGGGGATGCTCGGACCTGAGGGGATGTTCGGACCTGAGGGGGATGCTCGGACCTGAGGGGGATGTTCAGACCTGAGGGGGGATGTTCAGACCTGAGGGGGATGCTCGGAGACCTGAGGGGGATGTTCAGACCTGAGGGGGATGTCGGACCTGAGGGGGATGCTCGGACCTGAGGGGGATGCTCGGACCTGAGGGGGATTGCTCGGACCTGAGGGGGATGCTTGGACGTGAGGGGGATGTTCGGACCTGAGGGGATGTCGACCTGAGGGGAGATGCTCGGACGGTAGGGGATGGTGGTTCAGACTGAGTCGGATCCTAGCGGATGAGGGATCGAGGTGGGGATGATCGGACCTGAGGGATGCATTGACTTGGATCGATGAGGCGGATGTTCAGACCCTGAGTGGGGATGCACGGACCTGGAGGGATGCTCGGACCTGGGGCGGATGCTCGGACCTGAGGCGGCTTTCAACCTGAGGGGGGATGCTCGGACCTGAGGGGGTATGATCGACCTGAGGGGGATGATCGGACCTGAGGGGGATGCTCGGACCTGATGGGGAGGACCTGGGTGGGATGCTCGGACCTGAGGGGGATGCTCGACCTGCAGGGGATGAATCAGACCTGAGGGGGATGTTCAGACCTGAGGGGGATTTCAGACCTGAGGGGGATTTCAGACCTGAGGGGGGATCAGACCTGAGGGATCTCGGACCTGAGGGGATGTTCAGACCTGAGGGGTGATGATCAGACCTGAGGGGATGTTCAGACCTGGAGGGGATGCTCGGATCTGAGGGATGTTCAAGACCCTGAGGGTGGGATGATTCGACATGAGGGGATGCCTTGGCAATGTGAGGGGGATGTTTGGACCTGAGGGGGATGCTCGGACCTGAGGGGGATGCTTGGATGTGAGGGGGATGTTCAGACCTGAGGGGGAGATTAGGGACCACAGCAGAAGGACCTGTCCCACCCTTTGGGTGCGGTGAGAGTTAAATCTCTGTAAAGGTGCAGGTCATTCCAGGTCGTTCCAGGTCGTTCCAGGTCGTTCCAGGTCACAGCTTGGGCTCGACGTCACGAGGCCTGACTCAGCTAAGCCTTGTGATGTCATTTGAGACGGGCGTCAGGTGACCCACTGCCCTTCATTCTCACAACACACACACACCAGAGGGAAACAAAGGGACGGCTGTGGACCAATCGGAGCGCGGGAAACAGGAGCATGAGCCTAACTTCGAGTGAAAGAATGGGCATAAAAGATGGATGTGGGGACAGGATGCTGAGCTGTGAGAGGCGGGTTTAAATGTGATACTGTGTGTCCTCAGGGCTGGAAAAAGACTCCTGACAAATGTGGCTCGATAAACGAAAGGAAATTAAATTAACTGGAAGAACGAATGAGCAGTTAGATGTATCACTCTTTCATAAATGAGCAACATATACTGTATAAGCCAAAACGTTGAACTTTATACGAGTGTGTGAGGGTTAATTAAATGTAGCGTTGTAACTATGTCTTAAGTATTTTCAATTAAAATATTCAGAAAATTACAAATGACTTTGTGTTTCATAATTGTATGTTTTTAGCACTGGAGTTGGTCTAAAATGACCCATTAAAGTGTCTCGATAACGTCTTTTTCTTGTCTCATTTTATTGAAAAAAATGAAGCTATAATGAGAATAAAATAAGAATAAAATGTAAAAAAAACCAACAACATTTGGGCCGCAGCATTTTCCTCTGGGTATATTGTCTGTTTGCACACTTTGCTAATTGTACTTTTTATATATTTTTAAAAGGTGCAAAGTACGTAATTTCCATGTGGTGGTTCTGCAGCCACGTGAATTTATCTGGAATATTTGTTATATGATTGTGTAAATCTACTGCCATATTTTAGGCTAATTGTGCTGTAGAAAAAAAAGAATTGAGAAAAAAAATATTGGTGCAAATGATAACAACCGATACCGATACTGAAACCGATCTATTGCCCGTACAAACTTATTATGGAAAAATAAATACATTAAAAATAAAAAATAACAACATTTTGATATACTCTATGCCAATTTAGATACTAAAATAATAATAAAAATGTCTGTTAAATAATAAAAGAAAAGAAAAGTATGTCTATAGTAGCATAAGGTCTTACAGTTCTGATCAAATGTGTTACAACCAGTTTTAGTATTAGTTTTTGTAGTATTGATGAAGTCTATTCCTGACAACATTCACTGATGTTTTGCCTCCCCACCCTCCTCATCCTCACAGTGACCACTCCCGTCGTCCGCGGCTCTAATGGATTCTAATGCGCTCGCCTCTGTCTCCTCCTGTTTACGCTTTCCCTTGACAAGGCGACATTTTACATCTGCGTTTGAAAGCCTCCGTCCTCGGGGGTCCGTGCAAATGGAAGGAGGATTTAAGCCCCTTTTGTGACGAGAAAGAAGCAAAGGTGACGGGTGAGGTGAGGGGCTACAAGTGGGCACACAGGAAGCACTGAAAAACCTGAATTTCTTTGTATTGTCAGCTCAAAACAATAATATTCAAGAATAAATGAACTAATGATACTACTGCTATTCCTACTCCCACTAACCTCCACCAGAATAGATACAAATACTGCACTTTTAAATCAAATTATGGGGAACAAGTCCATATATTTCAGATAGAAAACGACTAAAAAGGTGTACACAATATGTTTCAATAAATATTCTCAGTATACGGACACTTCCCACAGATATTTTGATTTAGTTTCATTCATTAATCCCTTCAGGGGCAATACGTTTGAGACATAAAATTTTAAAAAACACACAGTGGGCAACCAACTATTATAGTGACGCAATTCTGAAAAAATAAATCAATAAAGCGACCAATTAAAAGAAAATGTATATTTAAAACGCGAGATAAAAGATTTCCAAAGGGAACGACAAACCGTAGCGACGCCCTGACGACTTTTTAAAGCATGTGGTCTATTTAAATAATCAATAAGTGAATCAGCAGCGTATTCGAGGGAGCAGAAGGGCTTTCATCAGACTCATTAGCATCACAAAATACAAAATAATTGGAGAGTTCTGTTTACTATAGTTTAACCCTCCAGCTGCTGCGGAGATAATCCTCACGCATTTGAATAAACACATCTCCACAAAAGACTTCTGGGAGGTTTAGAAGAACAATAACGAATGCGTAATAAAGCAGCGCTGTGGGAAAATCGGCAGGTCGAGCGGTGGAGCGTTGAGCCGTGTAAAATATTGATGACATCGCTCTGCAGTCGTCCCCCTTCGGCTGCGCAGACGGGTTCAAAAATGTAACAAAAGACAAAACAACGAGTTCAAATTAAAAAAAATAAAAAGAAGAAAAAACCTTTTCAAACTATAAAATCATTCACTACCCTTTCTCATTTAAATGTTTTTGGTGAAATAAGTTTAAAATCTAAATCATGCTTTGGATCGACATTGAATAATTAGCATTTAATTTGTTTTTAGTTTACCAAGTGTAACATTGTTTAAAATGTACCCACATACGCCACTGCTTTTGTCTTCTTTTCGAGAGAGGAAAACCCACTAATATCCAAAGTTATTGTTAATCCATGAAAACAAAATGCTGGCAGTCATTTATCTTCAAAATGCGCTCATTATACTGCGTTGAATAAATGCAATTACTTTCATTATCTTTGGGCAACTCTAACATTGTTTAATCATAATTGCTATCTAATGCGACTGTGTTTTTAACATTTTATTCTGCTGGTCAAAAGGCTTAAACATTTACTAATGCTGCGTTCAAGTCGTTCTCGGACATTTCACAATTTATCCAAGGTTATTAGACAATCTGACAGTTAAATTATTGATAGTCGTGTTATTTTCTCTTTTCTCTGTCCTGTTCACTCCTGCGTTGAGCCTCTG
>BJKM01000510.1:0-17500 GCA_015082035.1 Chaenogobius annularis | reverse complement strand
GGGCATTAGAACGGGACATTAGGTGGTCCTGAGGGCATTAGAGCGGGCACATTAAAGGTGGTCCTGAGGGCATTAGAACGGGCAATTAAAGGTGGTCCTGAGGGCATTAGAAGGGCACATTCAAAGGTGGTCCTGAGGCTAGGGATATAAGTGAGCATAGAGCGGCACATTAAAGGTGGTCCTGAGGGCATTAGAACGGGCACATTAAAGGTGGTCCTGAGGGCATTAGAACGGGCGTATGAAAGGTGGTCCTGAGGGCATTAGAACGGGCACATTAAAGGTGGTCCTGAGGGCATTAGAACGGGCACATTAAAGGTCGTCCTGAGGGCATTAGAGCTGGCACATTAAAGGTGGTCCTGAGGGCATTAGAACGGGCACATAAAAGGTGGTCCTGGGGGCATTAGAACGGGCGTATGAAAGGTGGTCCTGAGGGCATTAGAACGGGCACATTAAAGGTGGTCCTGAGGGCATTAGAGCGGGCACATTAAAGGTGGTCCTGAGGGCATTAGAGCGGGCACATCAAAGGTGGTCCTGAGGGACATTAGAAAGGCCACATTAAAGGTGGTCCTGAGGGCATTAGAACAGGCACATTAAAGGTGGTCCTGAGGGCATTAGAACGGGCGTATGAAAGGTGGTCCTGAGGGCATTAGAACGGGCGTATGAAAGGTGGTCCTGAGGCATTAGAACGGGTTATGAAAGGTGGTCCTGAGGGCATTAGATCGGGCGTATGAAAGGTGGTCTGAGGGCATTAGAACGGGTTTATGAAAGGTGGTCCTGAGGGCACTAGAACGGGCGTATGAAAGGTGGTCCTGAGGGCAATTAGAACGGGCGTATGAAAGGTGGTCCTGAGGGCATTAGAACGGGTTTATGAAAGGTGGTCCTGAGGGCATTAGAACGGCTGTATGAAAGGTGGTCCTGAGGGCATTAGAACGGCTGTATGAAAGGGTGGTCTGAGGGCATTAGAACGGGCGTATGAAAGGTGGTCCTGAGGGCATTAGAACGGCTGTATGAAAGGTGGTCCTGAGGGCATTAGAACGGGCACATTAAAGGTGGTCCTGAGGGCATTAGAACGGGCGTATGAAAGTTGGTCCTGAGGGCATTAGAACGGGTTATTGAAAGGTGGTCCTGAGGGCATTAGAACGGGCGTATGAAAGGTGGTCCTGAGGGCATTAGAACGGGTTTATGAAAGGTGGTGCTGAGGGCATTAGAACGGGCGTATGAAAGGTTGTCCTGAGGGCATTAGAACGGGTTTATGAAAGGTGGTCCTGAGGGCATTAGAACGGGCGTATGAAAGGTGGTCCTGAGGGCATTAGAACGGGCACATTAAAGGTGGTCCTGAGGGCATTAGACTCTTACCAAAGCTCTGTGGCATGATGAGACACACTTTTGTTCAATATTACAAAAACGTCTAAATAGTTATGAGCAGTTATGGCAATTTTAGGAGCAAAATTAAGTCATTTTTGTTCGATAAATAGCCCAAAAAATAGACCTAAATGTGAAGAACTTTTTTATCTGGCTGTTTTTGTCACATTTAACGTTATTTTGTCTTTCAGAAAGTTCACTGTCACAAACTTGAGTAACAGTAACATGTCAGACCACGAGCATGAAACTAAATGAAACATTCACAGTCTCGATAATCGTAACTAATCGTTCAATCACGATGTTTTTTCCCCACAATAATCGTCGTAACGCTAACATTTGATATCGCGACACTCCCAAGTATTAAGCAGTTTAGACTTTTCTTTGTCAGCTGTCCATTTAAAAACAATTAAACCTTAGCAAACTAAAATGTACAACTAAAGTCACTCTTAACAAATGTTGTGGACCATTGCTGATGAAACAGAATACTAAATGTTATTTAGTTATGTCTACTGCCAAACAAGCACGCGTCCTAATACTTAATCTCCACAAACTAAAGGAAAGTCAAACGTCTTCAGGAAATAGGCGTGGCCCTTCGTTTCAGTCCAATCCGTGCGAGTTCTTCTTTCTCCCGAGTCATTGTGACAAACGGAAATGGATCCAGAGAAGCCCAAAGAGGATGGACTTAAATAACCCTGCCCCGACAGACTGACCTGTGAATGTGTGTGCGTGTGTGCGTGCGCGTGTGTGCGAGTTTGTGTGTCTGCCCTCGTCCGCCTCTCAGAACAATCCAAACAAAGAACATTTTCACCTCGCTCGTCTACGTCACTATTTACAAGCGTTTTGGGTTCATTTTATCGTGTAACTGAGGTGATGTGTAACTTGTGACAACAATAAGAGATTTGTTGTTATCAAAGTGTATTAAAATAAGGTTGTGGAGAACGGTTAAGCGTGTTTATTTGGTTCTACTGAGGACAGACTGTGCTGAATGAGGTGCTTTTTGTCCAGATAAAACATGTAATTTCACACTATGACGGTCACACTATTTGACAAGGTTTTCATCTATGTTATTGAAGTGTTAAAATGGAGAATGTTTGTACAAATTGAATCGTTTTCATGCCACATATTCATTACAAACTACAATAACGACGATTACTCTTGAAGCTTTAAACATGGAAATAAACCAGAATGCTCTTTTGCGCGGCCTCAATTTCCAAAGTGATGATGACATTGAAGCTTGGAAGTTCTACATATAAACTTTTGTTCTCACATTCCCCCAAAAACATGAGCAGAGCCGCTAATGAGGTTGTCATAAGACGTTAAACCCACATTCAAATAAACACGTATCGAAACTAGATATCAACTTGAACTGATGGGGAAAACAATCACATAAATGAGACATAAACGGACCACTCCTGAGTCGTTTTTTATGTCATCTTGATCCCATGACAAGAACATGTAGAAGTGTTGAAGAAAGTGTAGATCTGGTGTCTACAAAACAAATCGTGGAATTGTCAAAACGGGTTCAAATACACATGTATCCAGTTCTTCAGTTCTTCCATTCTCACAAGAACAAATGAGCCACGCAGATGCTAATTTACACTAAAACGAGCATCAGAACCAGAAACTCATGTGGACAATGATCTAAAAGGGCAGAATTGAACATTTCCTGAACAGTTTCCTGATCTGTATCGCATAAAACCACATGGAAATACTGACGAAAACATTCTGTATTTTGTGTTGAATATTGTGTTCTACCACTAACGTAATGAAACTACGAATCAGACTCTTTCGACATTTCTCCACTGAACGTTTTGTCCCTACGACGGCTCCTTTAGTGTATTCACATCACGGAGGCTGACGCCCTACGACCCCCGACATTTACTGCTGATTTCCCTGCACGGATGTGGACGCGCAGTACTCTGGGAGGCCACACCGAGTCATTGTGATCAGGTTTACACATGCCACCCGCTCAGGCTCCAAAGCTCACCAGGAGGATGGAGGCACGGGTTCTGCAAACAGCGCCACGACGAACCATGACTCCGCTCTATATGAAGTGTATGTCACAGGTAATAATGGTGTGTGTCATGTACAACAGCCATTAGCATTAGCCCTCATGAAACTCAAGTTATGAACAATAATCAAGAGAGTTAAGTAGATGATAATTAGCATCTGAGCAAAAGGCTAACGAACTATAAAGGACAAATATTACGCATTCTACTTCTTATTCTTTGGTGGTTTTATGGCAGTTGGTAACCATAGTGTTACAGTACCGCCAATTCTTTAGACTTTATTCTTTAGACTTTATTCTTTAGACTTTATTCTTTAGACTTTATTCTGTAGACTTTATT
This sequence comes from Chaenogobius annularis, assembly GCA_015082035.1. Classification (NCBI taxonomy): domain Eukaryota; kingdom Metazoa; phylum Chordata; class Actinopteri; order Gobiiformes; family Gobiidae; genus Chaenogobius; species Chaenogobius annularis. Next base: position 13,790 of record BJKM01000510.1, on the reverse strand, counting down.
CTGTAGACTTTATTCTTTAGACTTTATTCTTTAGACTTTATTCTTTAGACTTTATTCTTTAGACTTTATTCTGTAGACTTTATTCTTTAGACTTTATTCTGTAGACTTTATTCTGTAGACTTTATTCTTTAGACATTAGACTGCTTGGTAGACTCTTCTTCTTCTTCTTTTGTGGTGTTTTATGGCTTTATTTGCGTTGTTATTATTCTTTAAACATATTCTCGAGTGCCTTTAGTTTGGCATCTCATGTTTTAGAACTTTAAAATTGAATAGTTATAAAAGAAAATTACATTTGGATCTCTGCTGTTTCCCAGTGGACTAACAGAGTTTTGGCACGCCATCTACTGGCTGCAGTGGGAGTTACACATAGTTTAAGAAACATTTCAAACCTCTCACTTCCGGGTCTCAGAACGCAGTTGAACTGATGGTGATTAGACAGGAGAAATTCACAGAACGAGTCTGGAGATGATTTATGGAGTTAAAAACAGCAGAGAAGGTTCTCAGAGCCAAGTCACAGATCGAGATTAAGAACGGAGTGTTTTTGAGGCTCGGAGGGAGAGGACTTTCTAACCAGGATTCATCAAACTAGTGAGAAAAAGTCAATTTAGCATAATATGTGCCCTTTTCTGAAAATGTGTGGACCTGATGAGTAACTAGTGACACTAAACACCGTCTTTGACATGTTTCTGGTGAGGAGAGCAGATTATAATCAGCTATTGGAAGTAGTGGGAGTAAGAGTAGGTTTGTTTAGTCAATACTTAGCGTTCAGCACACACCCAACATCAGCATTTTGTCCAAACCATTTTTAATAACCTGAGAGTAAACCAGGAACTAATCTGGACTAGAGTAGGACCAAAACAAGTCTCCATACAGCCTTAAGAAAATAGAAAAAAAAATATTTCAATATTTATTCCCTCAACTCAAACAATACATATGTTTAATCTGTTGTATTCAAATAAACTGCTTTTACTGACAGAGGATTGGCTGTGGTCTCACTTTATCTCAAGCTCGATTCAATCAATTGCACAGCCGTCCATCCAATATTATTATTTAAAAGTCCTTCATCTGTAACATTTTTGCATTTTCTGTAATTCCACCATTGCAATTTATAAATAAAATAAAATGTAAAAAAAACAATTCAAAGTTAAGAAGAATAAATACAAAAAGAGATAAACATAAATAAAAAAATAAATACAAATAATAATAATAAATATATAATTATAATAATAAAACAATAAAAAATTTAAAACAATAAGAAAAAAAATAATAATTCAAACCTTTTCAAGCCTTTGACCTCACCCAACAGTAAATCATTCCCCACAGATACTAACAATACACACATCATAAATCATGACTCGTGACTATGGCTCCAGCTGAGGACGAGGTTAAAGCAACAGTCTGACCTCCTGTACTGAGACTGGTCATAGCAAACATGACAGCTATCGAGTTCACTATAATTAATAACAGGCAATAGCTCAGTGTCAGGGCGGCCATTTGATTTTATCTGATCAATGAGTAGACATTCTGTTAGAGATGAATTCATGGACAAGGAGAAAGACCGCTTCACTGAAGCTTCTTATACGTGGGGAAAAAGACGGCATAATAAAAGAAATAACATACAGGAAACAGGAGAAAGGGCATTTTCTGCTGTTTTCTGCTCCTGATGACCCAGAACAGCTCAACCTAAATATGGGCAAACTCTTCCCTCAGCATCTTTCTAAAGCCAAACAAATACAAGGCAAACATCACACTCCAAAACGTCTTACCTGAGCGTTCGTTAGTCTGATTCAATCTTTCTTTCCTCACATTTGCAGTAGTTTATATATCATCTTGAGTTACAAACTGGAGTCTGATATTCAACACAGCACATTGTAATAACCACATAAAGGCTAAAAGTGACCCGTGGTGCACAGACAAGACCGCTAAAACATTATTAACGCGTTACACAGCATCGTATTTCACAACAACGCAGAGCAAAGGGCGGAACATGGATTGTGCAGATACATTTTGCATAGACTCTTTAAACGTTTGTCAAATAAATACGTTCTGAATTCTGAAATGGAGGCAACTGCCGACCAAAGTGAAAAGTGGAACAGGGATTAGCCTCAGATTATCAGAACATATGACAAATAAAGAGTTTGGCAAATGAAACCAGTCAGAGCTGTATCAAAGTCAGGTTTAAAGTTGTGTTTTACATGTATTATTCATTTAACAGAAGACAAAATCCTGGTTTTATGGTTTTACTGAACAAATACGTACAGAAATGTTGACCTCACATTTTATTACACTTACATGACATATAATTATACTTTTTCTGACACTCAAATCGAATTTTAAGGAAAGAAATTTTTACTTTTGTAACTGAACGGCAAACTAACCTGGAAATTCCAAACTGCAGCTTACTTTTTGTTATAAAGACAAGTTGAACTCATTTAGATCCAGCTGTAAAAACTGTGTGAAGGTCTACTTCTCTTTACATGAACATTCTGATGACATATCACTGTAAAGAGGTCAATTTTCTCTCTTTGTCTCTTTCAAACAAACAGCCAAACATTCACTCACCTCTCCTTCCATGTTTGGGGTCGTCTAGTGCCGATTTCCCACTGAATCGAGCCCCTCCGTTGGTTGAATTTCACTGGTTTGAGTGGTTCAGTGGTTCGGTGCCGCCCGGTCGCGCTGGCAGCTGAGAGAAAACAAACGCGCCGTGTTACCGCCGCTGTCCATGGTCCTGACCGGTACGACCTCGCTTCTTTCCCCCCTCTCCCACAACACTACAGCGCTACCCGTGACTATTCTCTACCAAAACGTGTTGCGTAAGGTCACCGCGATGGGCCAAAGTAACGGAAATGCGCACGGAATGACTCGCGCGGCATTGCTTTTTTTTAATTTATTTTTTTGGCGCTATTCTTAAATGTGCGTCAAAACTGTGGCGCATCACGGCCCTTAAAAGCAACACCGAAACACGTCCTCGAGCGGCTGTGAAATGTCGGAAAGCGTTGCTCCTTACCTGCAGATCGTGAGAGACTGGCGCGCGCGTCCTCGGTCTCTCCGGCGTCTCCTCTTTTTTGGGGGGGGCGGCGAGACAACTTGGCGCACGTAAGTCACGTAGCGGCGGCGTCTTTATTATTTATTTATTTTACGTCGTGTCCATCCCAGTGAGGAGGAGGAGGAGGAGGATGCTGCCGTTGCTGCTCGGTTGGCCCCGCCCATCTTTCGGCTCTTTTTTTTTTTTTTTTTTTTTACTGTGTTAGTCGGTCGCGGGGTTCGTGCGCATGCGCTCGTTTGACCTTCACGTGCAGATGCTGAGGCTGCGGATGATGGCGCACGAACGCGTTAGGTGGCAGCGCGTGAGGATGTGGACGTGAGATTTGGAGCCGGTTGTGATGAATTAAAGTGTTGTAAAACGTGCAAAAGGACCGGAGCAGTCTCGTGTCCACTGTGACGTTTAGGAATGACAGAGTCGATCAGCTGATGGCGCATCATGGAGATAAGCCTAAACTACAATTATGTAACATTTGAGTCACTTTGTGGACGCCTGCGGGCCGCTCTCAGCTCAGCTCAGGTCCTGTAGTCTGGACCTGGTTTAGAATAATATATATTGTTGGTAGTCTGGTTACTTAAAGTGCCGTATGACAAGTTTTTACGATGTTCTAATTTTGACTCTATTTGGTGTATTTATCCCTGTCGTAAGTATAGATGATAGTTTTACACCAATCGAGCAAGTATTTCTGGAGAAAACCTTGAAAAATCTGTAGAAAATGACAGGAAGTGACATCACACTAGGGACACCCAGTCAAAGTTTGTGCAGAATTTAGACCTGGTTTAGACCTGGTTTGGACCTTTTCAGACCTGGTTTAGACCTGGTTTACCTGGTTTGGACCTGGTTTGGACCTGGTTTGGACCTGGTTTGGACCTGGTTTGGACCTGGTTTGGACCTGGTTTAGACCTGGTTTAGACCTGATTTAGCCCTGTTTTAGCCCTGTTTTAGACCTGGTTTATATCAGGACTAAACCAGGACTAGAACAGGACCAAACCAAGTCCATATCAGAACAAGCTCTTTTTAAAAGTGAATTTAAACCCAAGGAAAGTCCATTATTTGAATTTGAACCTGTTGGACCTGGTTTTAACCTGTGTTAGTCTGGTTTATCCTGGTTTATCCTGGTTTAGACTGGTTTGGTACTGGTTTAGACTGGTTACGGTTGATTTAGTCCTTTAGTTCAAGGTGGACCGTGGGAATTAAAGACTATTCTTGATGTAACTTCGAGAGGAACTGAACTTCTCTTTAGTTTCCTTGTAAAAAAACTAAAAAGACTAAAACACATCGGGAAAAGAACTGGGATGTAAAAATGACCCACATTGCACTTAATAACCATGTTTAGACTTTATTTTTTAGACTTGTATTTAGACTTTATCCATTTAAATTCCCCAAACCTCCGAAACGAGTTTATATTTTTCCTGCAAAGTTGCCATTGTCCACTTGTTCATCCCATTTAGTCACCTGCAGCGAGAGAGAACACGGTTCAACACATTATATTTATGTTTTTCTCGTTCTAATCTGCTTTATACATAAATACTGCTGAACGGCCACTAGAGGGAGCTGAACTTAACTGATCGTTTGGCTAAGAAAGGCATAAATAAATAAATAAATAAATATAAAAATGAAATATTTAAAGTGCCTCTGACAGGTCGGCCGACTCAAGATAAATATATTTAGAATTTTGCTAGGAAAAAATTATTTAAATGTTTTCATTGGATTGCAAATTTTTTAAGTTTATAATTTCACTTCCTGTTTGTAATTTATGACATCACACTAGGAAATAACCCAGAAAACACTGGGAATTAAAAAAAAAAAAAATGTATGGCAAATAAAAATAAATGAGAGCGACTTTATTTTGTTGAATTAATGTTTAGAGAGTCAAAAAAGTATTTTCTTTGTGTAATTTATGCATAAACTTTGACTGGAATGAGTGTTCCTAGTGTGATGTCACTTCCTGTCATTCATATTTTTCAACTTTTCTCCACAAATACCTGCTCGATTGGTGTAAAACAATCATTTATATGTACAACAGGTACAAATCCACCAAATAAAGTCAAAATTAGAGCATTGTAAAAACCTGTCAGAGGCACTTTAAACGTCAGAACATTCAGTACATTCAACAATCCAAAACCCTCAAACTGACACTTGAAAACCATCTTTTTAAACACACAACAGCATTAAATAACTGTGGAAAACTGTTACAGCGCCAGACCAGTGAGAAAAAGTTATCTTTTGGTCAAACTCGTGTTCAAACTGGCACTTTTTCGACTGAACAGAGGTGAAACTGACCCAGCTGGAGGGGCAGAGGCTCTTGTAGACCTTCTGGTACCACTCGCACGGAGCGGGGTCCTGGTCTTTGGACGACAGCGCCTTGTTGCACCTGTGGAAGTCTGGAAAAACAAAGGAGACGACGTCAGAACGGGCCGAGGATGGTTTTGATTTTAAAAGACAATGAACGATTACATAGTTTGAACAGCTGTGCGCGTGTTATCGAAAAGGAACTGGACTGATGAAGAACTGAAAAGACAACAGAGCTACTGTCACGGGAGATGACTGAATGAATGGAGCTTTGTGCTTTGTGAGAAACTGCTCAAAACGACCTTGAGATGTTGCGATCTTAACACATTTTCACTGAGTGTTGGGTACAAACTGGTTTCATTGTCTCTCCTCCTCGCGTGTGACGTGAAGATGTATCATGTATAAATACTGCCACTTTTTACATCAAATAAAACACACAAAAGACGCGCTGTTTTCCTCGGGTTTCTTCATTCATTTTTGAGTCATTTCCAGAACACTTTGTCTTCAAAAAAAAGAAAGATCCAATGTTGCAGTAAATGGTGGCGTCCGAAGTCAAAAGTACTGAAAATCAGACGCAAAATCGAGACTACAACGAGGGTTGAAACTTGTTTAGACAAATATCAAAAGAATGAGATAAAATAAATAAATAAAATAAATAAAATAAATAAAATAAATAAAATAAATAAAATAAATAAAATAAATACATTAAATACATTAATTAATACATTAAATAAAATAGTCAAAAGTTGAAGTCAAAAGTACTGAAAATCAGACGCCAAATCGAGACAAAAACGAGGATCGAAACTCATTTAGACAAATATCAATACAACGAGAAAACATAAAATAAATAAAATAAATAAAATAAATAAAATAAATAAAATAAATAAAATAAATAAAATAAATAAATAAATTAAAAAAGTCAAAAGTCGAAGTCAAAAGTACTGAAACTCAGACATTAAATTTGAGACTAAAACAAGGATCGAAACTCGTTTAGACAAATATCAATATGACAATAAAAATAAAAATAAAATAAAATACATGGTAGGGTTCAAAGTCAAAAGTACTGGGAACTCAGACACTAAATCGAGACTAAAACCAGGATCCAAACTCATTTAGACAAATATCAACACGACAAGAAAAAATCTAATAAAATTGACCTTTTTTAAACAATTTTACAATGATCAGAACGTCTGTAAGATCACACGGCTCGTAAAGAAAGAAACAACTGTTCAGAGCTGGGTAGAGCAGTTAAAATACGTAAGTCAGAGTCACGTGACAAGTACAAGTCAGAAGTAGTGGAAAAGTATTTGGAGAAACTAATACTTGAGCAGTTTGACTTGACAGTTTGGACGTAAAATGTATTTAAAATCTGATTTGAGTTGATGTAATTGGACAAACAAAGCGTTAAATAAAGCGAAAGTAAAGAGTTTAAAGCGTTTAATGTTGTTTATGTAACACTTATGTCACACTGCAGATTTAGACTGTATACTCAAGAGTACTGTTACTTCAAACTGAATATTACTAGTAAAAAGTAAAAGAACGGTGTCAGAAAACGACGCAGAAAAGAACAATTTATTCAAAAAGGAACTCAGCTAAATGTACCTGAACGAGCTATTATTTAATGTTGAAAATGTCATTCTATTATGTAAAAAAAGAGAGTTTTAAAAAAATGATTATTGTCGTATATAAATCAATCTCAAGTCTATTTTACAACATAATGACTAGGGATGATTATTCAGGTCACAATATAATCGTAAGAACCAAAAAATAATAATCGTGACAATTTTTAGAAGCAGAAGTAAGTATTTTATGTTCAATATACAGCTTTTAAAAAATAGATCTAAATGTAAAGAAACTTTATTTTATCTGGCTGTTTTTGTCACATTTAACTTTATTTTGTCTTTTACAAAAATAATTCTTGAGAAACAGTCACATTTTAGACCACGAGGATGAAAGAAAATTAAAGATTTCTCTGTTGTTTGGTCCCAATAATCGTGAATAATCGTGAAATCGTGATGTTTTTATCCACAATAATCGGAGCACTAACATTTGACATCGTGACGTCCGTAGTAACAACACTTGTAGACGATTTTTGCTGTAACATCTGATTGAAACTTCCACAGTAAGGAGTGCAGAGGGATGTTTTGTGACGTTTTGTGACGTTTTGTGACGTTTTTGTGACGTTTGTGACGTTTTGTGACGTTTTGTGACGTTTTTGTGACGTTTTGTGACGTTTTGTGACGTTTGTGACCGTTTTTGTGACGTTGGTGACGTTTTTCCTGTGACGTTTTGTGTTTGTGACTGTTACCGAGGTAGTTCTGGAAGCAGTTGCGCGTCTGGTTGGTGTTGGGGAAGCGGGCGTCGAACGGAGCCGTGCTGTAGCTCTGGATCTGTTCTTCGAAGCTGTGGGACATTTTGAGAGACGGACGGACGAGCTGCGAAAAGAGAAAAGAGACGGACGTTGAGGAAAGAAACGGACAATAGTGTTTATACCTAGTTTTGCACCAGTCGAGTAAATATTTGTGGAGAAAAGTGTTGACAAATCTGTAGAAAGAAGTGAGATCACACTAGGGACACTCATTCTAGTCAAGGTTTATGCAGAATTTACACAAAGAAACAACTTTTATGATTCTCTAAACATGAATTCAACACAATAAACTCGCTCTCATGTATTTTTTTTTATCAAATAATTTTTTTTTTTTACATTAGATGAGTTTTGGCCCAGTGTTTGCTGGGTAATTTCCTAGTATGATGTCATCAATTACAAACAGGAAGTGAAAATATAAACTTAAAAAATGTGCTATTCTGTGATATTTTTTTAAAAATCATTTTTAGCAAAATTCAAAGTATATTTATCTTAACTGCATTTTAGTTTAATGAGTCGTCCGAGATTTTTTACAATATATTTTTCACCGAGTAATGTTGAAATAAGGTTTCTAAAAGTCTTTTACAGATGAAATTCAGAAATTGTTCATTCTTTTTGCCATTGGGATTAAATAATGCAACTGTCTTTGTCATAAAACGTATTCGCGCGTGTGTTTTACCGTCTATATAGTCCAGATAACGATTACAAATATGCAAATACTACCACGATTATTATTATTTTCCTCCAAGTAAATGTAATAAAGAACTACCTGCTATACTTTAATACCTTAACTTTATTTTAATATATTTTAAAGCCAAATGGTAGTTCCCCAATGTAAAAACAACACAAAAACACTGTTTAAAATTAATTATTTTGCCTATTATTATTTTTTTTCTTTTACTTTTTTATGTAGCTGTATAATATTTGCAATTTTCTTTTACCTTGTTTTGATATAATGGAAGAATTACTTCACACAGTTAAATGACGCTTTAAAAAAAATACTGTCATATATTGTCTAATTATATTTAACACTATATATTTATTTAATCTGCAGTAAAATGTAGATGAAAGAGTATTGTTTAAAATGTCCATGTTAAATATAGCAGTTAGCTAACGTTAATATGTCACAGTTACAACTATTCTTAAGTTATTATGATGATTTGAAGGGTCAAACAGAGCCAAAAAACGGCATATAAATCCACACATTGACATTTAAAATATCATTTAAAATATAAAGTAAATTTGAGGCAGTTAAGGAAGAAAAAAGCTGAAATAATAGACGCTTTCGCTCACCTTCGGAACGGGACGGTTTAATCGCTTTAGCTGTCGCGGTGCATTATGGGAAATGTAGTGCAGCACAACGGACGCATTTAATGGACGGGAACGCACTGCCATCTGCTGGACAACATGGAGAATGACTGTAGGACTATTTTGTAAACAGAAATGTAGCCTACACCACCAACTATTTTTTTTTACGAAAACACAGTTTCTCATTTTATCCAAGTTTAGTATTTTTTTATGTTCATAATTGTACTTCCTGATTGTTTGTTATGACGTCACACGGGGGGGGTTCCGCATTTGGCCATAAAACGCCTCTGAAAACATTTTATTTTGTTGAATCAATTTAAAAGATATTTTAAAGAGTCATTAAAAATGTGTCCAGTCTCCATTAACGTGATGCCATCTTTATGTTTTAGTGTTCTCCACTACTTTCTGTAATTTTTCAACATATTTTTCAACTTTTCTACACATTTGGAGTGAATCTGCCATTTATATTTACAACAGAAAAAAAATAAATCAAAAATATAAAATCATAAGAAGCTGTCATGTGCACTTTAATTGGACTGATTGGTCGTATTTCAATTTAAAGCAAAATAGTATCCCTTTTGAATGGGAAAAGGTTACCAAAATGAATAAGACTTTTATTTATTTTTTAAATCTGGATGATCATGATTACTAATTTATCAGTGAGCAAAAAATTTACAAAATTTACAACTGTATTTGTTGTATTTTTATATATATATTAAATGTATTGGTTTGTGCCGTACAGCGCCCTCTGGTGTAATAATATAATCATTACCAAGTATCAAAATGCTCCTTTTCTAGTACATAATCAGGATAATAACACTCACAGCTACGTTCTAGAAAACAATAGTCTACATTTAAACATAAGATGGATTTATCTCTTAATAAACCAGTGACCACACAATGACTATTGAGGCGTCATGTTCCTTTGCTCTTTTCATTTCCATCATTGCCTTTGGACTGAAATCCCAAATGTGACCGTTGCCGTGTCACGCCGAACACGACGGAAGAAGACGTCGCAGAAAAAAAACCCCTATCGACCATTTCCACCCGTCTCCCATGGCAACAGCTCAATATAAAGAAATGTTCTCAGTGAGGCGTAGGGAACATATTTGTAAAGGATGGTGCTAATCCACTGTGTGTGATTGCGTGGGTGTGCGTGCATGTGTGTGTGTGTGTGTGTATGTGTGTGTGTGTGTGTGTGTGTGTGCGTGTGTGCGTGTTTGTGTGTGAAGATACAGAGGAATGAAAGCGTGAGCAGCAGAGGTTTATGAAAAAGACAGTCAAAGTGTGGGCAAATTACGGACCCAAAGTTCAAGAAACATTAGAGTTCTTTTATTGAAAACTGACATATGTGAATGACATTGGACGTATTTAGAGTGTATATATCCTCTTTCAAGTTTTACACGTTATATTTTGGCTGGAGAAACTGTAATACATTATTTACAGCCAAAGACACATAGGATAAAAACTATATAACCCTTAATGTGCGCAAAAGGCAACAAATAAGCAAGTATCTGCTATTGTGTGCATTATACTTTTACATTCATATCTAAGCAGTGGTTACAAAACATTGTCATCTTAAAAACATGTCAGTTTCATTCCTAAAGTGGAGTAGACAACATAGAGATGCATTTGGCCCACTAGCATCAGAAGAAGACTCGTCTTGGCATTACAGTCAATGAAACAGAAGAATCTGGCATCGACATCACACGCCCTGTTCAGATCTGAGTTTGTGCTGAGGAACTGTTTGGAGAAGCAGAACAGGAAGGCCTAAAACACACACACACAAAGGAGCAGTCTGCACCTAGCAGTAAAATATGTGATTATCAGGTCTGAACAGGGCCAAAGCAACAACATAATTCAGTGCTAAAAACTCCACTCCCCACTCCCAGAGTGGTTTGTACAAAGTATAAAGTGAGTCACAAAAGTGCTATGTTCATATTTACATAGAGACATGTGCAAAAGTAGTTTGTCCTTTCAAAAAAGGGCTATTTACATTCAGCGTATAAACTTTTGTTGTATAAAGACTTTAAAATGCATGTACAAAGCATAATGGAGAGAGCTTAAACGCTCAGGTTCATCCAGAGTCTCGGAATAGCAAGAGCAGGTGTGCACAGGTAAATCCTGCCTGAACCCTGTTAGCGTTAGCTTTAGCTTGGTGACACGTTGAGTCTGGTGCCTCGTGATCTCTGAGCCTCTGATCCGTTATGTAAGTCTTTGAGAGAAACATCCACTTACAGCTCAGCATCAACAGAATCATGGACACTTGCCAACAGCAGAAGTCCAAGCAATAAAAAGTGTACAAGTTTAGAACTATGACCGCCTTTAGTGCAGGACTTAAGCAGTTCTAAACCTCTGCATTCTGCTTATTAAACCGTCTACACCGGACACTGGTCAGCGTGGGCCCACCACACAGACTATAGATAGTTGTCTTACAAAGACTACTTCAGTGTTATGGAAAACTTCAAAAACACATCTAGTTCTTGAACACACTTTCACAGGAGTCATTCTGTGATGTTGATCCGGGAGGCAAAAGAGTACTTTCAGCCCGCAGGCTTTAACAGACAGGGCATCTGAGCGTGAAGTGGGGATGAGAGCAGGGAGGACATGCAGTCAATTGTCAGAGCCGGGATTCGAACTTGACGACACTGCGGGCGGTGCACATGGAGCCTCAAAAGAGTACTTTTAGTCCAAACTATCTGAACCAGCAGGTCTCTGATGATCTTGTTTAATGTTGATGTTAAACATTGCACTGGGCAAAGCTCAGGGCATCAGGGCCAATCTTTGTCCTGATGGAATTAAATCCTCTTAAACATGAAGCTCCTCAAGACCTGACACTGAAAGGTCTGTCCTCCTGCAGGCACTGGAGCTGACATGTGAGGTGTGGGAACGACTGAATCAAACTCAAACTGAGCTCTGAGCAGTGTGGGCAAACTCCTGATGGATATTGTGATCCTGGTTGATCTGTGAACCCCAGCAAACCCCTGCAGCTTGTGGTCCTCAGTGACACAGTTCATGGTCGAGCTCGGCCAGACCCCCGTGCAGCTCCACGGCGTCCTGGGTCCACGACAGGAGGTCTCCCACCAGGTGCCCTGTGCAGCCGGCCTGGCTCTGTATCTCTGCAGGGCTCAGGACTTGGGACCACAACTGCAGGTCTGACATTTGTCCCATAAAAAGACTGGGTGACGTCAAAGTGGCCCCCAACATCGTCCTGTCAGGAAACACAGGTCACAGTTGATGAAAATAAAGTATATGCAGCTGCTCATGTGATTCATAGAGCATTTTAGTGCCAACAGTGCCCGTCACATGGTTCCTACCTGTTCTTGTCCCAGGATGAAGACCCCTCCCGGCCTCACAGCCTGCCAGGGCGACAGGTTCTGGCCCGAGCCCCTTTTCTGTCCGTCTTGGAACACCTCCCACACTCCATCCCGAGTGGCCCAGGTCACACACACGTGATGCCATTTACCGTCAGTCAGAGAGATGGGCAGAGTCACCGCCTGAACACATGGAAATATGAACGCAAGAAGTGTTACTAATAATCCAGAGTGTCGAGGAAACAGAAACAGAAACAATGACCATTTAATCATTTAATTGGTGAATCCAGGAAACGAAGGTGACACTTGGATCCTGCTCTGAAGGTATATCCACATATCATTAGAGCGATCCAATCAGATTAGTGCTGTGGCTGTCTGGAGAACGCACCCACGGCTAAAGAAAAGTTTGATCAGCTTTTCCAAGAACACCACGAGGTCAGTGGAGCAATTCGATCATCAAAAGAGAATAAAAGAAAAACTAGTCCCTGTTTCATCATAGTATTTCAGACGTTGCTGCATCAACACAGACTTTTTCTGTCATGTTTTACATCCTTCTCCCTCTGCTAACTTATATTTATCTAACCACTTCCTCTGTCCATTAAACTGTGCCTGGCATGTCTGTCTCTGTCACATCAAGATGAACCTCGTCTGAAGACACATTCTTTTAAAACGTTCGTGACACAGATGCTGATACCGGCTTTGGACACTGCGTAGACCCTCCACTTCGTTGGGGACTAAAGCCCAATAATGTACCTGCTTGTCTTGTTTAACTTATTACCCTTTTGCACACAGTTGCTGGTTCTGGGCAGGTTCTGGGCTGGTTCTGGCTGGTTCTGGGCTGGTTCTGGGCTGGTTCTGGCTGGTTCTGGCTGTTCTGGCTGGTTCAGTGCTGTGGTCCAAACAAGAGCTAGTCCAGGGCGACGTGTTTGTTGCCATACGTAGCCAGCCGTTAGCATCAGGTTACTTTACTCCTCACTGTCCGCTCTAGTGTTTGCTGCATTTCTGTTGACACTGACATTTTTTGGCCTTCTCCATTACGTAAGTGCTAAATATAATATGCAGTTTCTATGTTTAGTATTTCACTGGAACCGGTTCTAGTTTCTGGCACAGCTGTTGTGGTTAGGAAAGGTAAATTAGTTACTGCCTTTTGGATCTGAATATGAATCCAGAATAATTTGTTTTTCCACAAAGAACTCACCTTGTCATTGATGAGCAGCTGCATAGGGTTGCTGCCCCACTCCATCAGCACCAGTTCGTTGGTTTGCCCCGGGACGGCGTAGGAGAATGGCGTCCCAAGACCAGGCCCTGCCCCTGGTTTGAGCCACAGACAGACGGTCAGAGCAAAGACTTCGTTGACCAGCGAGCGCTTCATGCGTCCATGCATGTAGTTGGTCCTCAAGGGGAAGTCCAACAGGAACGCATTGGGAATCTTCAGCTTTGGGAGGGTTTCTTCTCAGACAAACAGAGA